>VYZM01015727.1:1207325-1218516 GCA_013398915.1 Dromas ardeola | reverse complement strand
GTGGGGCCTGTCAGAGGGGCAAGGGGAGGCGGGAGGGGGCCCCGCCGTGCTGCGGGTCACGGCACCGGCCCCAGCGGTTGTTAAGGCTACCCCGGCGCTCCGGGTGTCTCGGGGGACTGCGGCGGGCTGGCCGGGACGCCTCAGCGGGGGTCGCGGGCAGGGTCCCGCAGCGCGGCGGGGAGTGGGGCCGCCGGGGCTCTGCCTCCGTGAGGGCTCCCCCGGGGAAGGGCCGCCGCTCACGGACAGGTACCGCCGTGTCTCGGTGCGGCGTGGCCGGCGCAGGGCGGCGGCCGTGGAGCAGGTCCGGGGTGCAAGAGCCCTCCCGCGGGGCCTGCCGTACCGCTAGCGGTAACGGGAGCCGAGACCCCTCCTGCGGGGTCTGTCGTATCCTTAGCGGTAACGGGAGCCGAGACTGGGAACGTTCCTTGTGCCAATGCTCTTCCAGCAGCATTATCCCGGTGTGTGAGTAAGGGAACTGCAGCTGGGTTTAGAAATTGAACAATGTATGAAAATTATAAGGAATCTGCAATACCTATTTCTCTAAGTTCTTACAGCGTGTCTCCTTTCCAGCAAAAATGATTTCTGAGAGCAGCTCCTTCGTGAAGGGTGTGGTGCTGGGGGGAGCCTTCTGCATGTTGGTGACACTCCTCGGGCACATTAAGCTGGGCCATGGGACTAAAGCGCATCACCACGAGCACCATCACATCCAGGCTCCCAACAAAGAAGATGTCTTAAACCTTTCGAAAGGTGAACGCATGGAGCTCAGTAAAAGCATCCGCATTTATTGTATCATTCTTGTGAAACCGAAAGATCTGGGGCACTGGGCTGCAGTGAGAGAGACGTGGAGCAAGCACTGTGACAAGGTGGAATTCTACAGCTCTGAGAACATCAAAGTGTTTGATTCTATCGCCCTCAACACAAATGATATGTGGGCAATGATGAGAAAAGCTTACAAGATAACATATGAACGCTATAAAGATGAATTCAACTGGTTCTTCCTTGCATATCCAACAACGTTTGCTATTATTGAAAATCTCAAGTATTTCTTACTGAAAAAAGACCCCTCACAGCCCTTTTATATAGGCCACACTGTGAAATCTGGTGACCTCGAGTATGTACATGGTGCGGGAGGAATTGTCTTAAGCATTGAATCACTAAGACGACTCTCCCGTGTTCTTGAAGACTCTGACAAGTGTCCAGAGCAGGGAAGTATGATTTGGAAACTTGCTGAGGATAAACAGCTAGCAATCTGCCTGAAGTACACTGGAGTGTTTGCTGAAAACGCAGAAGATTCAGAAGGAAAAGATGTCTTTAACACTAAATCAGTCGGTGCTCTCATTAAGGAAGCAATGTCTACTCACCCTCAGCAGGTGGTGGACGGCTGCTGCTCTGACATGGCCATCACGTTCAGTGGACTGGCCCCCAACCACATGCATGTGATGATGTACGGTGTTTACAGGCTGAGACCCTATGGACACACCTACAACGATGCGCTTGTCTTCCTCCCGCCTGAAGGCTCAGACAACGACTGAGGTCTCTTCAGAGGAGACCTGGAACCATGAAGGCATGACTGGTGTTTGTACTGACACATTCGATTTTTGTATCTGGTGGTACTGGTGTACAATTTATTTTTTTTTGGCACATTAAGGTTTGGTAAAACTCTTAATTTTAAAAGTGGAAGGAGAACATTTTTCTAAATCTTTTATACAGAAATGCTTTTGACAGTGTTGGAATGAAATGATAAAGAAGTTGTTAATGTTTATGACAAAAGGAAACTAAGTTTATATGGGGGGTTTGTACATGTAAATATTTATTAATGAAAAGTCAAACGAACTTTAGTCTACTGTTAAAAATATATTTTTGCAAGATTTTGATTCTTTCAATTCTTCCAGGCATTTCTCGAATGTCTTTATAACTTTCTAAGATGTACCAATAAAACTGACTACAGATTCATCTCAAACCCTAACTTTAAGCTATCATCTCCTTTACACTAGACTACACAATAGTTAACGCTGTTCATGCAGCACCTATCATTTTACGTACAGCCTCCTAACCCAGTAAGGAATTAGCAGGAAGCGAGCTGACAAAGGTGATCTGTTAGGAAGTTGCAGCAGAATAATATTAAGTGACCTTTAGACTGCTGGTTTTAAGCAGACAAAAGAAAGAGATAACTATATTTGAGTAAGTACTAACACAGTCAGGTAGCCTGTTAGCACAAGAGTAATTGCTAGTTTAAAATTTCACTTCATATATAAATGTATTAGAACAAAGGTTCTGTATTATTTTCACTTCTGTTACTGGTGCTAGTAGTATTTACAAGGAAGAAATTAGTTAACTGTCAGTACAAGTGTAGTGTAGATATATTCACAGGTATTTTTCACACCAAGATGCAGAAGGAGCAACATTTGCACTCACAACCTTTCTTTGAATATTATGCAAAAAAGGTTACATACACAACAAAGCAATATGCAAAACTCCCCAGTACTGGGAGGTGGGGAGTTTGGGTTTTTTTTGGGGTTTTTTTTGGGTTTTTTGTTTTGTTTTTTTTTTTTTTTTTTTTACAATGCACTTGAAATCAGTTCTATACAAGTTACCAAAGTGGGAATAAACAGCACTTCAGTATTTACTCTATTTAGAATTCACTGACCTAGATGTTTCAAGACTTAAGGAAGGTATTACATCTACCTCCTACATCTAGGACTATCATATGCTTTGTCGGTACTAAAATATCCATGAGAGACCTAAGAACTTAGTATGGCATCTCACCTTTCTTTTAACAGACCATTTGTAATATCTCATCCTATCCTGAACCGCACGGGGGTAGGTGGGGAAGTGAAACAGCTGCTTCAGAGCTGCTGAGAATATCCACATCTTTTTTCTTTTAAGCATCAGGTCCTTCATTTTTCACAAGGGTAAGACAACTGCTCAGATCCCCAAGCAAACTACCAGTCTCACCTTTTTCACATTCTTTTCTTCCCTCTCAGAGCTCAGCTGACAGCAAGACAAACAGGTACATGATTGCTGCCGAAACCTTAAGATGAAACTTAAGTAGGTGTTTTTGACAGCTTTTTGCTAACTTGGTATACAAATTAATTTAAGCATGATTTAACTTGTATCTTCTTACAGAATCATTTTTAAAAGGTTACATCCACAGTTGGGGATACTCTGACAAAGCCAGACAAAGAAAGTAAAAATTTTGATTTCAGTGGTGGTTCTGATATTAAAGACAATTCTGACCCCACTGCAACCACTGCAGTCATAGGGCAAGTCAAGGAAAAAGAAGGGGAGTTAACAATTCAAACCAGAATAAATCTCATTTATCGTATATTTGAGAGGTACTGTAACACAACAGCAAGAAACAAGATGGAAGGGGGAAAAAGCAAGCCACAGAACTCAAAACTATCTCATTTTATGCAAAAAAGAACCACTGAAGCACAAACTCATTCCCCATAGTGCTAACAAGAAATAAGTACATTTACAGCAGTCTTTAAGATGCATAAAAATGTCTGAGGTTTGACCAAACTTTTTATAATAGAAATTACAGCAGTGTTACAATCACCTTAATTTTTGTCTTCCTACACTAATAGTTTCAGATTTATCCTGTCATTTTCGAAAGTATAATCCTGTAAGTAATTTTAGGGGAGAAATTTAAAATTAGCACATATTAGGTAATGCATTCCATCTCCCATGGTTTGACTTTAGAATCGGATGGAGAACACCTCTGCCACTATCTTCTGTAAAAGTCCCAGAGTTGTGAAACCAAGCGTGCAGAAGAGCACTGAGACAAGGCACTTGCATACAAACTTACGTTTTGCCATTATAAAATACAAGTGTTAGAATAGAGACTTGAAATATTAATAAATGCTTCCAGAGACAGAGTTATGAGTGGTAGACCTTAAAGTTTCCTTAGTTTATTAAATGATTCCATGGCACAGGCTGTTTTCCATAGGCATAGCTTTGGGTATGCAGCCACTGAACAGAGCTGGATCATCCAGAGAAACACACAGTGCTCTTTAACCCGTTCTGCAGATGTACATACATGTGGCAGTGTGCACAAGCTGAGATCTCTTTTGAAGTTCCACCTGAAGAAGTTGCTTCTGGCTACACTGATAACTGTGTTTTGCTATTGTGCCTCTGTTAAACAGTGATTTTGTTTCTGCTCCTAAAATAAGAAGGCAAACAGGGAGTAGAGCATCAGGCACCAAGGTGGCACACACTTCATTTGGAGTATGCCCACCATTACTATAAACTCCACTATAAGGACAGCGATATTAAAGAGTGTTGGCAGGTAGAAATTTGAATATATATATATATATATAGCCTTCAGATATGAACTAGCATAAAAGAATTTCTAGTCCACATACCAGTTTAAGTTCATAAATCCTATACAGAGAAATGCATATTAAAAAGCAAAAAATCCTTAAGTAAAATACTGAAGTTAATGCTGTTAATAAATTAAGTTAAAAAATAAACGACAAAAAAAACTGATTTCTCCACATTCAAGAAACAGGTAGACTAACAAGATGTTAATCAGAAGAAAAAAATCTGAAATGTTTCAGAGGTTTTATAAACCATATTAATTACATTTCACATATGCTTTATATTACTCTTTTAGAAGAGCATAAAAATGTAAACATTTCTTGGCTTTTTCCTCCTTTTCGTTTGAAATAGTCTACTCACAGTCCATGCAGGATCTTTCCATCAGATATCTTCAGTCACTGAAGACTTGGGTTTAAGACAAAGCAAAAGAACTGTAATAAAAAGAAATCTAGAAAACTATTGTAGCCTAACAGTACTTTCGCATTCACTTGATTTATTTAGCATAGCCACAAAACGAAATAATTTGTACATTCAGTCACATTAAAAACAAGGAATTACAAAGCAGTCCACATTTAATCTAAGTGCATTCCTTTGGAGTAATACAGTTCCTTTTGTTTCACTTGTATGTCTTCATGTGCCAAAGGCCATCATTTAAATAGTGGATATTTTCGATACCAATCCCTTTGTTGACCTTCTCACTGTAGGAGGAGGAAAAAGGTACAGAAGTATTAGCTAGGTTAAATATTAGAGCAGTACAAAATACTATATTTAAAGTAGAAAATGCAATGTTTTTCAACTGGAAGGGGAGAAGCTATCATCCACAAATTCATCATCTTCAACAGCAGTGGACAGGAAACAATATTTGTTATTGCATGTACCCACATTGCTGAATGATAAGATGACAATATTTGCCTTCCACGTTTTGTCAACAACATTCCACAATATTGTTAACTACTACTTTACGGGAGGTAGTTCTTCAGACAACATTTCTGCTACTTTTCTTAATTTTAGCATTTCTCTATCAAAGTAGCACAGCAGCTGTGACACTCTACTCCCAGCACAGGAGGTGGTGTAACACAGCTGGAATGTGGAATTTGACAAGTTGTGGTTCCAAGTGTGCCACTGACACAACCAAACGCAGCTAAGCTGCTTCATTGCTAGTTGCAAGACATCTAACCCACTCAAAGAATTAAAAATGCGAAATTTATGTGCCAAGGACTTGCAGCATGTTACAGACATACTATCCTTCTGTATCTTTTGCATCATGTCATCTTTTAAAAATGGTTGTGTGTCTGCATTAGATTTGTGGTCATCTTTTTTCCAGTATATTATTCCATGGTAAAAAAAAAAAATCTAGTTTTGTCACAATAAACAAGCAAGTCTCATCATTCTAGGATGGAGAACAACTTTCATTCCCCTGGAGACTATAGTTTTTTGTATTTATACAAAGTGTTCCATTACTTATACAACTTGTCCAAAAGTAATTGGGAAGGAAAATACTGCTATGTTAATTGTGTTAACACATTGTGTATCATAATCACACCAAGTGACTGAAATCATACTGTTTCACAATTTTCTGCTTTAAACATCACACAAAAAAGCATGCTAATGGGCTGCATAGATCAGGATCATTTCACTTTCCTCTCCAGTTCATGTTGCTTCTCACGGGAACGGGATATTCAGCTGCAAGACTGCTGAATTTGAAGTTAGGGTTAGGAATACAGATAATCTTGGTTTGCAGTGATCACAGCAGATTGCTGCAGATGTAGGACTGGAACAAAAGCAGCTATTCTTTCCACCTGCTCTTGAAGCCTTTTGAAGGCACAACAAAGAATCCTGAGGAACATAATTCCTCAACATCTCCAGCAGGTGCAAATCCAGGTTGCTGCAGTCCCACTCTATCCCTGTCCTTTGTAACACATTCCCACCTCTCTCCCTTGTGCTACCATTACAACTTAGGACCACAGAGTAACCCAGTATAGAAGATGATCCTACCGAGAATTATCCCCACAAGAAAGAGGGACTTGTTTTCATCAAAAATCAGCTTCCTCACCCACACAAGTGCTAGACAGGGCTGGAACCAACGCAGCCCAAACCTGCTGGGTGCATCTTACATCATGTTGCAAGACGTTACAGAACTTAAAATGACAAAGTGGTTTAGCTACTTATAATTTAGCAACATCCGAACGCTAAGAACAACTAACATCCATTTCCATTTTCTGTCTCTTTTCCTTCTCAAATAGTTTTCAGTTGATGTTTATCCCCCGAACAGACCTCTACACTTCACAAGCAGCTCAGCTAAGCTAGTAAGCACATCAGGCAGGAATGCTGCATGTGGGTACAAAGGGTAAAGAAAATGAGGTCACAGGAAAAGCCCAGCTGGTCAACCAAGTACCAACAGGACTTTAGTCTCTGCTGTCCCTGCAGACAAAAAAATCACTTCAACGTTTTCAACCCCCTCAAACCCAAACTACACCTCTTGCCCAGCCCAGGTAGTAAGTACTCTATATAAATACTCCTTTGTTCAGCAAGATCTCTGAGAAAGTATGATCAGAGAGCAAGAAATACTAACATTCAGCAGTAGTACTAATGTTGTGCATCTTAAAATACATATTCACGTGGAAAGAACTATTTTGATTCCATTTGGTAAACAAAAAAATAGGGAAGATATTCCCTACCCCCTCTTCTTTCCCTGAATATTAATCAACAAAATGAAATTTTAAAAAATTCTGTATTTGAATGACATATGTTGCAATAGTGATGCAGTAACCTTGACAGTAGTGCTTACATTCCAAATTAACAGAAGAATAATGACGTGGGACAGGTTCTATTTCAATTTTTAAAACACTTACATGTCCTCAGCTGACATCTTCATTACTCCCACACATAATGCATGCTGTTTTCCCTCTGCCATTATTGCCTACAAATTACCGCTAAGGAAAACATATTTTTTTAAAAACTATTTCAGAAAAGTAAAAGCAATATGAGGAAACAACTTCCCAAAAAGTTTCAAAATCCCAGATTGAACTTCTACCCTTTCAGTAATTCTAGAACTCTAGCTCTTGAAGATAAGCAAAACAATGCACTGCATTTAACAATTGAATCAGAGTGTGTAGAACAAAGCATGTATTTATGAACTTCAAACAGCAATTACAGAAAACGATCTCCCAGCACTACACTCCATTTCTTCCTTTGTGCCTAACACTGAGAGACGATAGTCTCACCCTTCCTGGAACAAAGCTGCATATTTGTGGGGTCATTTTAGATTCCAAGGTACAGAAGAATTAAGACACAAATCTAAAAAAAACAGAAGTACTGAAATCAGCCATATCCTTTTTAATGCTTAGCAGAACGTGATGCTAACTGCTGATCTCTTCCTATAGCATCTAACAACAAAAGCAGCGCAGCTTGGTATCGTTAATGCTGTTATTTGCTCAGGGCTCCTTTCTCAGTAACATAATGAGGCGTGAATTAGCATACTTTCCTCATTCTACAAATGCTAACTTCATCAGACATATAGAGCAAGTCCTGACTACATCAAAGCTGATGCTAAACATCTTTCCAAATTCCCTAGGAACAGGAGCAAATTCTTCTATAACTGAAGAAGATACAAGATTGATTAAGGAGGCAACGGACATATTACACTGCACTTCATCTAATTTTACAGTTCTGCATAAAAATCACAAAGGAGCTCCACTTACCAGTTAGATTAATGGAACAGCATCCCACCCACCCAACAGCACAGTAGGAATAGTTACCTGGTTTGGAGCACCACAGTAAGTAAAAGAAATTAGGAACAATTTCAACCTTGCCAAATAACATCTGAACCTCTGCAGCTCTTTTCAGATTACTAGTTCTTCCATGAAGTACTATTAAAATCCAAAGTAATTCAAGATTATGATCAGCTGAGAACACAAGAACAGAAATTTAACTCATCTCATACCAAGCAGTAATTCATAGTTTAAGGATACAACAACAGTATCAACGGCAGCAGGGTAAAGTTTTGCTCCAGGAGACGTCAGGCCAGGGCACATTATATTAGCTCCACTTAGTACAAATTTAATGGCGCCTTTGTCAACCTGCTGATGTGGTAGAATAAATGGGTCTAGGAGGTGAAAGATACAGCATTACAATTAATACAGTAAGATGACAACATGAATAACTCATTATCAAGTCAGTTTAGATGGGGCGATTACATATATATAGTGTGCTGTGAGAGTAGGAAGTTTGAGAAACAATTACCAGAGCTCCTGCTGGGCTGTACTGTCCCAGAAGGACACAAGTACTTTTCTCCCAGATCACATCTTTTATCTGAGAACCAAAGGGTAATGCAACACTAGGCGTATGCCTCCTGCATACTTATATACCCATGTAATGAGTGACAATTTTAACAAGTTCCCTCAATGACAACAATCACACAAGCGCCCACGTACTAAGAGGTCTTAAAACCAAGAGGTCTTAAATCCTTCTCACGTGAAAAAGAAACAGCTTAATCTTAACAGGACAAAAAAGGCAAAGATGGACAAAATTCATTATGGCTGCCAGCTCTCCAAGCCATCCTTCAAGTGCATGCACCTTCTTTAAGTATTTCAAACATTGAGATTTGACTGAGTAACATTTTTAGGGACAATTACGCTCATCCAAATCAGAGTAACACAATCAAGCAGAACAGTGAGAACAGCAAGAAAAATAATGCAAGAGAGTAAACTGTAAAAAGCAAAAGGCATGCAGCATAAATTCTTACAGGAGACAAGCATGCACTGCATCATTAAACTCATGATTAAAGATTTTTCTAGTAAGAACCTAAAAGTATTTGGAAGGAGGCAAAAAGGGTCTAAAGGAAGACTTGAAAGAACAAAAGGTAGGGATTAACAACAGGAAATTTAGATCTCTGTCCTAGGGAAACCTCTCTTTAAAGACTTTTTTCAGAGATTTGCACAATTTAACTCTTAGAAATCAAAGTTTAGATTGTTTAACGTATAGCATTAAAATAATTGTGGGGGAAACAATTCATATGGGCACCTGAAATAGCAAAGCAATAAATTATAGTTGAGACGGTATACTATTAGGATCTATTCTGCAATATGTAAATATATATGCTTGTAAGTAGTAAATTCTTTTTAATACGGTTATACCAAAGTCCTGTGGAATTGTGCGCTCACACATCTCTCCCCACAACTACCATCCTCAGGAAACTTACATTTGTGAAGCAACCTTAGCGTCGGGTAAAAAATCCCTTCTCTTTGTCTGAAGAACAGCAACTCCCCATTCACAGTGAGGATTTCTATATGTTCATGACTGCAAGATTAAAAAAAAATATTCCAATAGCTACTTAACCTTTTTACAGTTTAAATGAAATATTTCACTTCACAGAGTCTGGTCTATCTTGGTATCTGAGAATTAAGATAGTCAATTAGCAAGAAAATTTAAAACGAAAAATATTATCTTTTTTTTATGCCTTGTTCTTCAACACTGGCCTCCTGCACATTTCCTTCCTATTTAGAAAAAAAAAAGAAAGAAAAAAACAAACAAACAAAAAAGAATCTACACACAAACATCCAGCTGTTCACAAACTGCATTTCTTCGGGTTTTTTAGAACGGAATACGAAGAGTGGACAAGGAGGAAGAATAAACAAAAATTTACTACTCTTTATTTAATAAAAAAGAAAATAAACCAGATAATATATGGAAGCCCAAAAATAGTAAAAAATTGCTACTGGAAGCTATCAAAACAAGTTTGAGCTTCCATACCCATAAAGCTGAATGCTTCCCTTCAACAACCCTGGAGAGTCCCCGAATATGTCACACATTCAGTACTAGGCAGCATTTTTGTTTTCCTCAAGCATCCTACTAGCATGTCTTCAAGAGCATGATGAGCACATGCAAACTTTCTAGTTTGGCAGTAACATGGACTGTTATCTACAAGAAATGAGATGCTTTCCAAGAACACTATGTCCATCTACTATACAAAATAAACATATGAAAGATGCAATGTTATCACCTTGGAAGCAAAGGTTAAGAGAAGAAAAACTTACCATCTTACTATTTTGACTGGGTCTTTCTTTGGCATAATTTGGTTTAGCCATGGTTCAATAACAGGAAACTGGTCAATCAGCTGATTCTTAATACCTTTAATAACTGAAGTCTTCAGCTGGATGCAGTTTGATACATTCTCCTTTTCATCAAATCTGTCAAGTGAGTGAAAGTATTTCAGAAACGCACAATTTGCTGCCCCAAAGATGCCATATCTCAGCAACATTCTTCAGAAATGTTTAAAAATTCTCTATAACATCTTAGCAGTACCACGTCTGTCCAACTCTCAAACCTAGGATTTCACGCGGCTTAAATTTGTCCCCTGGGAAGACTGTGCTGGGGAAAGGCAAGGCGGTTTCCACTAGAAGGCTGTATCTCTCCCTAAACTTTGTTTCCCATCAAACATGTTTTCAGTCTCACAGATACACCTGTGCACACAGCGATATATCACCCAACTCGTAGAGTACGCTTTGCTAGTAACACCAACACCTAATAGCCCTGTTCAGATGTACATACGAGTCCTTCACCTTTACAACAGACATATGACCTCCGCTTTGTAGTACCCCGACGTTCAGTCGAGTTAATGACTCAGCTTACTTTTTAGGGGTTTTTTTGCTTTCAACAGGCAAGTACCCAAAGAGCCCAGCGCAGTGGCCCAGGGGCAAAGCCGAGGGCGATCCCTGCGCCCCGAAGAGGCCGCGGGGCCCGGCGCGGAGCGGAGCCGATAGCTCCGGCACTGCCCCGACCCGGGCCTGGCCGTGCCGGTCTCGCGGGCGCAGCGCTGAGCCCGGGCCGGCGGGGCCGAGCCCCGGGGCAGAGGGGGCGCCGGGCCCGTCCC
>VYZM01015727.1:1169018-1203721 GCA_013398915.1 Dromas ardeola | reverse complement strand
AGGGGCTGGAGCCGAGGCGTGAGGGAGCCGCGCTCAGCCCTGCCCGCTGCTGCTCGGCGGAGACGAGGCGGCCGGAGCAGGAGGGGAGCGGAAAGAAAAGCCGGGGCAGCGGGCCAGCCGCGAGGAAGTACTGGTGTTGGAGAGAAGAATTGAAAGAAGCTAGTGGGTGGCGAGAGGCAGGACTGGAGACGCTCTGCTGAGAAAGAAGTAAAAGCAGGAAAGCAGAGACAAACTACGCGAAGAAACAAAGTAATAAAGGAAGGGGGAAGATACGAGATAAAGTGATTCCTCCGAGCAAGAAGAAGGCGAAGGAGAGGGGATACGGAAGGACTTCACTGATGAGAGAGAGGAGTTGAAAGACATCCTCCCCCTTCCCCCGAGAGACACCAAGCAGACTGATTCTCAACCTCTCTCTCTCCCTTTGTCACACCACAAGGATTTGATGCCCCTCAGCCTGTTCACTTCTGTGTGTTCATGTTTCCCACAGGTTTCTCTTCCCCCAACCCCCCAGCTGCAGCCCAGGAGGTCAGACCTGCCACTGATGGTAATACCAGCAGCAGCTCCTCCTGCAAGAAGAGAAAGTTAAATAACAGCAGCAACAGCAATTCTGAAAGAGAAGAATTTGATTCCATTTCTTCCTGCGCCTCTTCTCCTTCCAAAAACACCTCATCATCTTCCTCCGTCATCAGCACCTCCTCGTGTTCCTCCTCAGGGGTTGCCTCCTCTAACCATCACCTCCAGAAGAAGCTGCGCTTTGAGGACTCCGTGGATTTTATTGGACTCGATGTGAAGATGGCTGAAGAGTCTTCTTCCTCCTCTTCTCCTGCTGCCTCTTCTCAACAGCAGCACCAACAACAGCTCAAAAATAAAAGCCTTTTAATTTCATCAGTGGCTGTGGGGCACCATGCAAATGGCCTGACCAAAGCTGCCTCCTCTACTGTTTCCAGTTTCGCCAACAGTAAACCTGGCTCTGCTAAGAAATTAGTGATCAAGAACTTTAAAGGTAACAGGCCATAATTTGTCACAACCTATGGGGAGCTGACGCTCAACATTGTGTTTTGTTTTCAACATGAAAACCGGTTGGCTTTCAAATAGCTCCAAGTTTTACAGGAAATGCTTTTCTGTGGTGAATGTTTCAATACTTATGTAAAGGGGGAATAATGTTTTATGATGCGTACTTGCCCAGTCATGTACACATCCTGAGCTACACTTTGCTGCTTGGGATTATTTTTCAGACTGCTTTCACTCTGTCTGTTGAGAAGGCCTTAACTTGTATGTTAGATGAAAGGTTTTACTACATAAGTGTGTAAATCGCCTTTCTTCAAACTTTTAATGTTTGATATCTCTTTTCTAGTAATCCTGGTTCAGGATTGTTAGTATGTATTTTAGCCCAGTTTATGATGTCTTTTCACAGAATGCATTTTTTTAAATTGGGCCTGAATCTGTATGTCTTACCTCTATCCGTGTTGTCTGTTTATAGGTTAATCTGCCTGTGCTTAGTTTTAAATGTTGAAACTAAGGTGATTATCAGGCTATTATGGCGGATTTCCTTTCTGGTTTCCCCACTTGCCTTTAATGTAGGTAGTTCAGGTTTTTGCTGAGTGTTTTCTGTGCAATATCCTTGCTGTAATTTTTATTGTTTAACTCTTTAATGTCTTTTCTCTGTCTTAATATACTCTCACTTTACAAGCTTACATTATTTTATAAATTTTCTCCAAGATATGTTTAAGATTCTTGAATATTGTTACTAGAGATAAACTGAAGCAGAGAAATGGAACTTTTCTGCTGGGATGCTGCTTCATTTTCTAGTAAAAAAAATACAAATAGGTGTAGGCAGAAAGCTTCGTTAAAATTCTGTCTTTTTTTTTTTCTTCCCATATAAAGATGGGGAAATCCTGGGCTTTTCTTATTTCCTGCCTCTTGCTATCTTCTAAAATAGTCTGATAGCTTGCTTTCTTGGGTTGTTTTTATTTTCCCCCATGTGTTTGGGGGTGGGGGGGATAAAAGATATTACTGACATTAAAATTAACTTGTAAATACACAATTGATACAAATGTTCTGTAGAGATATCACAGAAGGTAAGGATTGGGATTATTTTTGCCACTGTAATGTTTTACAGCAGTTCATGATCACAGTGTAACTTTTTGCTTTAAGATCCTCCTAATTCTCAAAAATGTTCTCCGCCCATCACGTCATCATCATTTCACTGATTATTTTAAAATTTATACTTACGATGCATGACAGTGAGCAATAAATGCCACTCTTCGGTTGCCTGTACACTGTTATATTTAAGGGAAGTCAACTTTTCATGTTTAAAATACATGAAATGTCATGGATTGCATGGTGCTGGGATCATCATTGCTTATGAATTGGTACTTGAGTCACTTGCCTAAAAAGGATGTCTCAAGAATCTGCCAGCTTTGCTTTTTATTTATTCTCAGATGCTAAACTGAATAATACTCTTAAATTTATTGTATTTATCTTAGTGTGATAGCAGTAACATCCTTTACAACTTAAATAACTTTCTAAAATCCAGAATCTTGGTATTTACTGCTGAGTAGCATACTCATTAGTTGTTAGTGAAAATAGGCAAGTCTCACTTGTAGTTAGTTGTCTCTCTAGATTCTTACGATACAGCTGATGTTGCGATATTGTCAATATTGTAGGAAAATGCTTAGGAGGACCAAAGAAAATAATTTCTTTCTGCTACTTCTAGAGAAACCATAAAGCTTTACAATTTCTTTTTCACCTTTAGGTATGTAGAAATTGGTTTTAATAGCGTATAAACTCTGTGCCAGTTTCACCTGTTGGTGGCATGGATGTGCATGTGACTTCCTCCCTAAACATTCTCCTCCTTCCTTCTCCATTTGCGAATGTGCTTATTAGAACAAAAATGGTTATTTTAGCTAGTTATGATAACACACAGAATTTTAAAATAGTCCTGGTGCTCTGAGGATGTGACTTGGGGAATCTCTCTTAGCCTGTTGTAAATGTCTTGTTGAAGATGCGGCATAGCGGGGGCATTTCTAGAACAGAGGCTGAAAAAATAATGGAAAGAGTCAAATCTGCAAAGCTTGAGCTATTTGAGCATTAAAAGAGGGCTTAACTCTAACAAATATCCCCTGGCCACACCCAAGAGAGACGTAAATGGATTACTTCAAAATAGGAAGGTTTTCCTTGTGACCATAAAGCCTGTATTATAATTACAGTATTTCCATGCATGTTTCTTGAGGGTTTCTTTCCAACTGTTAATACAGAGTAGGATTAATGATCAATAAATTAAAAAAATAAGCTATATACAACTCTGTATCTTTTAATCCATCACTTCTGGCTTTTATGTTCACTTTCTTTTAGCTGTGCTGTCCTGGTAATGAAAAAGAGTATAATGAAGATGTAGATTATTCTTGCTGGTTTTTAGCCTTTTATCCCATCTTGACCTGCTCAGACACAGTATTGTGATTTTTATAAATCACACATACTGTTTGGGCTACAGATGCTGTGATATGTATGTGAAGAGCAATGCTGAATTTTTACAATGTGTTACTATTTCAAATGTAAATAAGATACTGCTTTTACACTAATGCTTTCTTTTCAGGTAAGTATAAATTAAAATCTAGAGCATCAGCCCATACCTCTTTCCTCTCAAAACTACATTTTTTCTGTAAGAGGTAAAATGTTCTACTTTTTCTAAATGCTTTCTCAAACTGTATAATTTCTTTTAAAGATAAGCCCAAATTGCCTGAAAACTACACAGATGAAACCTGGCAAAAACTGAAAGAAGCTGTAGAAGCTATCCAGAACAGTACTTCAATTAAGTACAATTTAGAGGAGCTCTATCAGGTAAGTGGTTTAAGTAAAAGCGATGAGGTAGGGGGGTTGTTTTGTTGTTGGATTTTTTTTTTTTTGCTTAAAACACTTTTGATACAGTGGTAAGAATATAACATTTTGCTTGATAGCTGCTTTTGTCATTGAAAAACTTCATCGAATAGTTTCTCAAATTTTAAAATCATCAGTAAAAATTCCACAAGAGTTACCATTGAACTCAGAAATTTTTTTCCTTGCCACTACATAATCCAAGGTATGGTTTCCCTTGCAACAGTTGACAAGAATTAAATAAGGCAAGGAGCTGTATTCCCTTTACTGTTTTGGGGTTTATGGTGTGTAGCTGCTATGGGAGAAATGTGAAATCCTAAAACATTGGTCTTTAGGTAAGAAAAACATGATTTATATTTAAATATAATCCTTCTTCTGAAGACAGTATCTGTTCAGGATTGGGGATCATAAATTATTTAGAAACTGAAACTTTTTATTTGACTTCTTTAAAGTAAATAGAATGCTGTTTTTCTTCGTGAATTGTATTCTTTTGGGTTGATCGGGTTGTATTCTAATAACTGAGAATCAGAATTTATACCCAGCAACAGCTCTGATCGTTTTGCCTTAAATGTTTTAGGAAGTGGTCAGACTTGAACTGCATTTCCTAACTATTTTTATAAGCTCCGTTTCTGCTTTTTCAGATGAATGTGTTAGAGGGACTTCTCCCCCTCCTCACCTTTTCCCTACTAACATCGTGGTACTTGCGGTTTTAGTGGCCTAGCAACAGTACTGCTTTAGCTAGGTATTAAGAAGCACTTACACTTCTTACTCTACTTTTAAAGCCTTTACTACCTGGTTAGTTGTTTGATTCATTCGTCTGTGTCTATATAGCCTTCCCTTCACCTGTTTTTAGTGTTTCTTCTTCCCCTGCCCTCCCCTTTTCAATGAAAGTTGCATTTGGGTATGACTGATTTCTGTGAAAAGCTGAGGAGAAAAATCTGTTTGCAGAAGGTTTGGGGGCAGATTTAGGGAAGGATAAATTGTCATTCCTCATGGAACCAAGAACGTCACGGGCCAAGTTCCTCAGTTCAGTGCATTTTTAAGCTCGTTATAATCTTTTATAATGTTCAGTTAATCTAAAAATAGCTTTTTTAACGCTTTGTCAAGATAGTATATAGTATTGTTAAAGTAACAACAGTAATGTTACTTTTGCAAAACTTGGTGAAACTAACAACAAGTTACAATCAACTGTATTGGCTGGTATTGTAAATTACTGACCTTAGACTGAACCATAGAGCAAATAACTGTTAATTAAATACTTGAAGGATATCCAAAATTGTTTAAAAATATAAAATTCCATTGAAAGCCTTGCTTCTGCTTCACAGTTATCACTTAAATTTCTGCTCACTTTTACCACAGGCTTAATTTAATGTTGCTTACGCTTAGAAAACAAAAAAATAACACTTTTTTCTTTTAAATCTCAGTTTTAACATTGTAATAACTTTTCAATGAAATGGGGTGCAATCAAGTATGAAAATTTTCTTATAAATCTAGAAAGAAATTTATTTGTTTAAAAATAGTCATAGGAATCACTAGTGTTTTTAAATGGTAACTAAACTAATGTCATCTCTGAACAGCTGCTTGGTAAATGGGTCTGATGCCAAATATGCCTTGGCAGACACCATTATCCAAGCACAGAGGGGAATTGCAAAAGAGTCTGCAAAAGTTCTGCTGCAGACCTCAAAATAAGATACTTCTTTTTTTTTTTTAATGGAGTTAAACTTCCTGAGTTTGGTTTAACTTTTGTCTGTGTTGGAAAATCCCACTGAGCAAACATTTTGAGGCTTTATTTCATTGTGGGATACTAGCGTTATATTTTGTTCCTCCCAGCAAGAGAAATGATACACATCTTTGACTAGCTGAAGTGCTACAGAACTAAAAGCTTCTTTATTAGAATAATTTTCCTTAGATTAGTACCAGAAAATAGAGCTCTAGATCTTTGGTACCAGATCCCTAGTTATTTTTTTTTAATCAGTCACAGAGTTAAGTTTGTCTGGAAAGTTCTGATTTTCTCTCATCAGAGCTGTGTTTAGTTATTTTTCCTACTTTTCCCCAGCACGCAAACCCAGGTGTGGATGCTGCAAGTAAAACAAACAAACCCCACCAGAATATACGTTACACAAAGGAAATGTGATGCTTTGCCTTCAGATGTTCTGACCATCTTCAGGGCACAGATTCCCTGATCAAAAAGCTTTATTCTACTAATTCAGAAGATCATAACTTTGTGAACTACAGCCCCTAAAGTTGTTGGGGAATTTTTGATGCGTTACAATTATTGTTGTGTAACACCAGTAATTAAATTTACAAAGCATAATATTGCAGTAGTGGTGGTGTGCTCCACAGAGCAAATCATAGTAAAAGGTTTTGTATTGTGTGCTTAGAAGGTTTAATCTCTTAAAAAAAAAAAAAAGCCAATTGAGCAGAACTCACAAATCAAAATTAAAACATTTCTATGGATGTTATCAACGAAGATGTAGAAGTTTTGCACTTGATGTTCAAACGTTCAATGCTGGCAGACATGTTTAACATGTTGGAATTTCTGATTCACAAATGCAAAAAAGCACAGCTTTATATGAACACTACATAAAAGTAAGTGTGTATTAATATATATTTACTTATTTCCCTAAGAGTTAATGGTATGCATTTGTCCATCTACAGTGCAGACACTGATTCTCTTAAGGATTTGGTGTAGCATGGTTAAATAGTACTTGTTTTGCTATACAGCAGTTATAAAAATGTTGGTACTGCAAAACGGCCACTGCTGTCCTCGGCTGGTACGTAGAAGCAAGACTAACTCTGGTTATGTAGGTGACTAGCAAGTTCTATCTAAAACATTCATCTTCCCAGCTCTCAGTTGGCTTCTCCAAAGTAAGTAGGAGAAAAGAAGAAACCTATTTGTTGTGCTTGCTGAAGGTCTAATCAGGCTCTTCGAGCTTAGTGTTTCCCATCCTTTCCCTTTTTCTTCTGAAATCAAAGCTGCAGTTATTTCCTGTTTTGCTGCTGTTTCATTTAGAGCCTGACCCTGTGGATACAATAGCAAAGTAAAGTTGAGCAGTGTCCCTAACCTGCTCTGAACAGTGAACTGTAGAATGTGTTTTCCTGTCACAACATTGTATTTGTTTGGGGTTTCTTAAGTGTTAAGGCTGAGAGTGGAATTTGTTACTATTTTCAAGTATGAAGGTATGTACACTTCAGTGATAATTCTGGCTTTCCTAATATGCATCATTCAGACCTGTTTTAGTCTTAATTGGCACGCTAACTCTCTTGCTATACCTGTTTGTTCCTGACAGTAAGCTTATGCAAGTTTGGTTTTGGGGGTTTTTTGTTGTTGTTGTGTGAAATGGTTTTGTTGTGGGGTTTTGGTTTTTGTGGTGGCTTTGGTTTTGGTTTCTTTTTTGTTTGGTTTGTTTTTTTTTTTTAATTCCTCTATGTCCTAGAGCCAGTATTAGCTGTAGTGCAATTGCTCTAGAGAGTTGTTTACTGTTGATACTGAGAATGATTACTGTTGATATTGTTGGGTAAACTGAGGAACTCCTTGTTTAGCTATTTCGATTGTTGCTGTGCTTTTAGTGGTGGCTGCTTATTGTTTGCTGGTGGCTTCTATTTAGACTCTTGGGAAATATTCTGGGGGTTTTCGGTGTAATGGAATAGATCTACTCTGTATACTTCTGAACTACCCTGTCCTCGCATGGTTGCCTGCGATTGCTGGGGAACAAGCTTGATCTTCCAGTCCTTTTTTTCCTATGAGTTGGTTGTACTGTCAACTGAAGTATTTTCAATTTTAAAAATAAATAAATAAAATCAAGAGTCATTAATTGAATATCATATATACTTCTCCTATCTAGCTTCTACAGATGTTTTACAGAATAATCACATATTGTGCCGTTCACCAATCCGCAGAGAGTTAAAGTTGCTTAGTTGCTTTCCAAATCTGTGCAATTGGTATAAATTTTGGAAAAGTCTTGAGTTACGCTTGTGAACTTAAGCTTGTTTGTTTCATCAATCTCCAGGACGTGTCCCCATGAAACTTACTTTTGCTTCTCGATGTGAAGCACAGCGACAATTCTTCTAATACTTGATTATGATCTAGAAATCTGAGATTTGTCACTGTAAACATCTGGAATGCTACTAAAAATTGTTCAGGATTATAACTAAACTTATCCAGGCAAGGGGCTGATGGATGGAGATATATAGATATACATAAGTGTATGTGTGTACTTTTGTGAATGAGAGAAGCTTAATCAAGGAAAGGACTGCAAAAGGAAATAAGGCTATCAGTGCATTTCTGCTATTAGTAGTGTGACTTGCAGATCACAGCAGTTAATAAAATTAAGACCTTAAGTGTCTGCTCTGAAGTATGAAACCCAGCAAGCTGCTGGAACATACTAAACTAACGTCATTGTTCTTAGAGATGCAAGTGCTGCAGTTCCCTGTGAGATACCGGTGCTCCAACTGAAATTAATAAACTAAGCTGTTCAGGGCATGACCTTCCTTTATCTCTTATTACCATTATAGTGCCATGTCTCTCTGGTGTTTTGCATGCAGCTGTTAACTATGTTGCAACTAAAAGCTGGTAGATAATTTTGAGTGAGAAGCAGAAGAATTCCCTCATTGGTTTTGTTGGGGTTTTTTTCCCCCTTTCCTTGTAAAACCACATATAAGAATATAAACAGATTTCTTAATACCTGTTTCTCTTTACTTCAGGCTGTTGAAAATCTCTGCTCCTACAAGATTTCTGCAAATTTGTACAAACAATTGAGACAGATCTGTGAAGACCACATTAAAGCACAAATTCACCAATTCAGAGAATATCCTTTTTTTAGCTGTTAACAAGCCAAAATGTTTTTACCTGCCAGTGTGTGGTGACAGATTTCTTTGACTAGTTCATGGCACTAGGCTGTGGTAATCTGAATTCCTAGTTTTTGCATAATTGGGTCTGTTTTCATTTTTTGTGGGACCTCAAGGAAAAATATTAGTTCCTTTATGTCTGTAAGCATTTGAAAAGTTTGTGAGAAAGTTTCATTGGTATTTATGAAACGCTTTGACTTCGTGCAAAAGCTTGTATTAGACTTAACAGCAAGGCTTAAAAAGCTGTATTGGCTATATTACTTCAAGCTCTTTTATATGTTGAACTTGCCGTGCTCAGGTGAACACCCAAGTATTCCAACAAGTAGTTCTTGTTTTCTTTTTGAAAAGTGCTAGTGGTCTGGCAGCATACAGTGTCTGTGGTTCTGAGGATCAAAATGGCTTATTTTCAAAAGTTTTGAGTTGCATCACAGAATAGTAGGGTTGGAAGGGACCTCTAGAGACCATCTAGTCCAACCCCCCTGCCAGAGCAGGGTCAAATTGAGATCTGAATCAGACTGAGATCCTGTTAAGTGGATATTAATTAGTACTAGAACTATGCAGTGAACTGATTAAGTTACATTTCAAGGACAAAATTTATCTCTTGAGGTTATCTCTTAACATGAGCTGAAATTATAGTATCTGTGTAGTGGCAGGCTTCTACATATATTGTGGACTTTTGATTTTTGAGGTGTGGGGATGTGTGTGTTTGTTCCACTCCTCAGGGATGGGGGATTAGACAAAACATTGAAAAGTATTTAGATCCGTTTTTTTAAATTGTTCAGGTTATTTTTGATTTATCATATTAACACAAGGACCCTCATTAAAAATAGACGTGATGCAACAAGTTAAGTGGTTCTTTTTGGGAGTAGGTGAGTCTGTTGTGCTCTCTGTTAAATGTCTTTGAAAAATAATAATGTTTGTTCATTTCATTCCTAACACTACCTATTGATCATACTTTTCTTAATGATTTCTTTATGGATTCATTGGATAGTGTCCTTTTTCTAAAGAAAATAGACAAATGTTGGCAAGATCACTGCAGACAAATGGTAAGGTTTTTTTATCTTTTTAAAGAAAACCAGTTGCCAAGTCAGCCTATGTTTTGCCTAATTTTCTTCCTTTATAAACATACTGTGATTCTGAAATGTTGTCTTAAATTTATGTAAGGCTTCTTTGTGAAATACACTGTATCTCTAGTTTGTTAGAAATTGACCCTTGAAAATACTTCTGTAATGTGTTTCTTGACATATTGGTCTGATCTGGATCACGCACACACTCAACTCCGAACTTGTTTCTGTGCAAACCTTTCTTCTTTTGTACCTATTAAAAAGGAGCTATTCTTTTATACAGAAAGACGCTAAATGTCACATTGATAATCTTGCTGATATTGGCAGAATATTTTAAATGAATCAACAGTGTCTAAGAAAGTGCTGCCTGAAACCTGTCAGTGGGATTATTTTTTGTTGTTGTTGAGCATAATTTGTTTTGCTCTTCAAGAGTAAAATGATTGTGGCTTTTTTATTCCTTCTCATAACAGATTATGATTAGAAGTATCTTTTTGTTCTTGGATCGAACTTACGTACTTCAGAATTCAATGCTGCCATCTATTTGGTAAGGGCACAAAGAATAAAATTATTGGGGGTATATTTAAATTATCGCATATGTCTTGCTGATTTTCAGATTTTTTTTTTAATAGAAACTTTATAATGACCTGTAAATTAGATAGTGAATGCATACATGCTTGTTGCAAACGGAGATTTTACTTTTAATTAATTTGCCATGAATTACAGCATTCTTCTAGAATAGCTGTGATAGCAAATTTCAGGTAAGTAGATATCGATGTCCAGTTTGCAGTTAAAAGAAAGGGCCTGTTCGACAACTGAAGTGCGAGGGTTTGGGTTGACTTGTTACCGGCTTTAACATGCATAGTATTCAAAGTTCTGTAAGTATTTTTAAAGGAAAAAAACTTACCTAAAATAAAAGCAAGTTACTCTCTTTTAGACTTCAACCTGTGTTTTAATAATTAGCAAATACCCTACAGTGCCTTTGGCACTACCTTAATTACTTTGCCAGAGATTGAAGGAGTGCTGGGTAGAGAACATGGATTTTCCTAAAAGTGTCCAGACCCAGTTTCAAATTCATGGAAGGTTTTAACTGGGATGCCCAAAGCAGAGATCCTTGTCTTTCCCGTCACTGAGTTCTAAGCTCTGCCTAAGAACTGGAGATTATAAAGTGATGGACATAAAAGACTATTATCCAACAGCATAACCATGGAGTCGAGACCCGGGATGACGTTATCCTTTTCTCATGAAGGCTGCTGTTCATTCAGTTTCCATCATCCTGCCAACCAAGTGAAAAATTAAGACGCTGCAAAAGTTAGGTGGTTATTTAGGAAAAAATACATGCTTTAGTCTTTAAAATCTGTAGCTTACTGTGGATGCTTTGTCATGGTTTATTTTAGTGTTTATGTGTTTGTTCATCTTGAGTGATTTAGGGGCAGAGGAATGAGGAATTTGAAGAATGCTATTGTTTATTGGTTTCTCTATTTGATCTAGATCAAATTTTATTAATAGAGAATATTTGGGGTTGATCGTTATACAATTTATTGAACAGACTTTATTTTCTTTTTATAGGGATATGGGGCTAGAATTGTTCAGAACTCATATAATCAGTGATCAGAAGGTTCAGAACAAAACTATTGATGGCATTCTTCTGCTGATTGAGAGAGAAAGAAATGGTGAGGCTATTGATAGGAGTTTACTGCGAAGCCTTCTAAGCATGCTTTCTGACTTGCAGGTGAGTAAACTTATTTCACCTTTAAACCACTAAGCAGCTCAGATTTTTATTTGGTGCTCTGTAAGCTTTACCCTGGAATGCTACCTTGTTCTTTCCCTAGATTTATCAAGACTCTTTCGAACATAGATTCTTGGAAGAGACTAACCGCCTGTATGCAGCAGAGGGACAGAGGCTTATGCAGGAGCGAGAGGTATTTTGAATGTTTAACAATATTTGTTATGCCTAATGACGAAGCGTTTGTCAGGGAGAGGAACTATTCCGCTGCCTTAGCCAGCATGCAGGGCAATAATGTGACCTTTATGTCTTATAGTACTCTGAAAAAGCAAATTCACATTCCGTTGCCTTCAGTCACGGTGCTAATGATTCGTGCTTAAAACTGGAGCTGCTGCTGCTGCCAGACCAGTATTGTATTTTTTTTCCCCCCTGTTGATTTTTTTTTTAAAATATACAAAACTACTCTGGCATTTTCAGGTTCCAGAATATCTTCATCATGTCAACAAGCGCTTGGAAGAAGAAGCAGACAGGATAATCACTTACTTAGATCAGAGCACACAGTAAGTGCAACCTCTCTTTGCTTGGTGTTAGCTGTTTGGTTCTTCTTCTGTTGAGGACCATCTAATAGCTACAATTTATTTCAGTTATTGACTGACCGTCAAATGCTTCTCACTTCCAACAATTTGTTGTTTACAATGAAGCACTGTCTTGGCTCACACAGCTAACATCCTTTTCTTGTAAGCCACTAGTTACTTTGATACAAACATTGTTGGGCATTTGGCTGAAGGAAAATAGGCTGCCACCTCCAGTCCAAAAGTCACTTTCTTGCTGAAATGCAATTAATCAGCTGTTGTCTTACCTGAAAAAGATAGGACCTGGGACAGAGAATTCTCAACCTAAAGGCTCTGAATAATTACATAAAAATATTTGCATATCCTTTACGGAGTGTGGGAAATTATTGAGTAATGTCACTCTTCAATCTTTTCTACTTAGAGGCAGGATTTCCTCAAACACGATCAAGTGGAGGTCATGACTGGTAGGACAGGAGAAATGATCTTCTAACATAAAGCCACAGCTCTCATGTCTGAGAGAAAATGTAGGTCACTAGTGTAACAAAACTCCCTGAGCAAATGGTAGCAACTTCTTAAAGAGCAGGTACAGAGCATCTCTCTGAGAGGAAGGTGTTTTATTGCTACCATCATACGTTTTTATTACCTGCCTCCTTCAGCTGTTAAAAACATTTAGCTTGTTTAGTGGCTTCCTTCTTCCACACCAGTATTAGTCGCCAACTACCTGTTTTGGTTTAATACCTCTTGATTCATGAGGTGTGGTTTTTTTTTTTCTTCTCCTTGGTTTGTCTCCCAAGACAAGAATCTCCTCTCACAAAGCAGGAGAAGGTATATTCTTTGAGAAGCTTTTGCCCAGTTTCTTCACTGATGGAATCATTGTCCAGCTACCTAGAGGTCATGTACAACAGGCTTATTGTGTGAATTCAATCCTCGGTCAGCAAACAGAAAAAAAGATTGATTAGTGGGGAGGAAAAAGAATAAATTAAAGTGTATAATAATGTTAGGTCCTTGGCCACAGATAATTAGAGTACTCCCAATAATAAGCATAGTTAATATAACCTCAAAAGAATTTAAAACTGTCAATAATGGAAAAAGGAAAAGTAATTCTAAACATTTTTTCTATAGGAAGCCACTAATTGCCACTGTAGAAAAGCAACTTCTAGGTGAACATTTAACAGCCATCCTTCAGAAAGGTAATCTTTCTTCTTTATAGAAATGTTTCTAATTACTGCTTCGGGGCTTTCAATTCCTGTGCTAAAAAAGAAAGTGACAGATTCAGGTGCTGGGGGAGGACACAAGCTACATCATTCTTTAACACCCTTTGCTTCTCAGTGCATGAAATAGCATGGACCATTTTGCAAGAGGGCAAGTACCTCGTCAAAGTTAAGGAGATGCAATGCTGGCTGCAGATACACAGCAAAGCAAAAGGAAAACTAGAATAGGGGACTCTTGAGTTCAGTGTGTTAAATAGCATTTTGAAGACTCAGAGATAAAGGAGTAGCCTTCAAATTATGGCTGTACCAGAAAGGGGAAACTGATTACTTGCTGCTCGCAAAAAGCGGTTTGTTTTAAAAATTTAGTACAACTTGAGCAATGAAGTACGTTGACTCACTTCTGCAGTAGTCCCTGTGGAGTCAAGTGACCCTCTCTTGCTCTGAGGGGTAGTCTGGAAATAGATATGGGTGCTGCAGGAGTTGAATAATAAAAGAAAATCATCAAGTCATTACTAGCCAGATTCTGGAAGAAACAGGTATGTGAGCATCTTCCTGCACATCTGTAACAGACTCTTTATTGAGAGGAATATCAAGTTGGCAATATTTACCCATCTACTTTCTTACAACCTTGCTGTGGAGCATCAGGCCTTCTCTGCCAAAAAGTTAAAAAGTGAAAGGTGAAGATATTTCTTGATGCTGCTTGCCTTCAAACATCTTTGAAATTTATTTTACAGCTGGAATTGAGGCTCGGAGCTCTGTCTTGCCAAGGAACCTTTCCTACAGATTAGTAGAGCATGAATATTTCAAATCGTTAGGGCACAGTAAAGCAGAAGTGAGCAAGGGTGTACGTGTACACATGTACTTTACATGTAAAGTACATATAGCCTAAGATATCCATTGCAATAACAAGGGTTTTCAGGTTTGAGACAATTCAGGTAGCCATTCTGTGTTTCACTGTTAAATTAGATAGCTTAAAAAAAACAAAACCCCAAAACAAACAAAAAACCCAAACCACCACTAATTGCTTGATTAAAAAGTGCTAGCTTTGAAGAGGTCTCTTACTGTAATAATATGCTGCACTTTCTTTGGATTACTCTGGTTTTAATTTCTATTGAAATTCTCTCATTTGCAGGTTTAAACCACCTTCTTGATGAAAACCGAATTCAAGACCTGTCTCTTCTGTATCAGTTGTTCAGTCGTGTGAGAGGCGGAGTACAGGTTCTCTTGCAACACTGGATCGAGTACATAAAGGTACTGTTTCTAGAACTCTGGAACAGATACCACTATTGTATTGATGGGGTTTATACACAGATATTTGAGTCATCTCTATAAACTATTGCATTTTTCTAAGAATTAAAGACTACTTGCTTATAAACATATATTTAATGGGCAGCTTTTGAAACTGTACTAGGAAAGTACAGTAACTGTTCTAGCCCTATTGAAGAAAATATTGAACACTCAGTTGAATTATTGAACTCCAAATAAATTTGGAGTTTTTATCTTGCTTACAGTTAGTTGTGGGGGACAACTATATTTCTCCAATAGACATTTTGGTAATGGCAGAACATTTCTATCTTCTCCCTGCTAAAATTTCATGTCAGAATGAGTGGTAGCTTAAGTTACCAGCCAACTGAAGTTCACAAAGCACTCGAATATCACTTAAGATGTTACTTCTTACTACTCAGTGAAAATGTCACAGAAAGTATGGTTGTTGTGTAGGAGGGCTTTGTAATGTCATAGGAGTACTGTTAAATAACATTGAGTTTAGTGGGAGCTTATCCTGTGTAAAACCTGAGGATATAGATGTTTAAAAAGAGTGTGTTTAATTTTGTCATGCTTATGTTTATTTCTTCAGACAAAAGTTCTGAATTTGTTCACTTGTTTATAGGTTGGGTTTTGAATCAAAATACTTCATAATGCTATTACTTCTATTGTGTTAGTGGAACTAATATCAATACTAGAAACAAGAGATTACAAAGATAACTTAAGCTTTTAGAAGTCTTGTCATTTAAATTCATTATTCAGGCTAATTGGAAAATGTGTTTTATTTTGCAGGCATTTGGTAGCACCATAGTAATTAATCCAGAAAAAGACAAAACCATGGTCCAAGAACTACTTGATTTTAAAGACAAAGTTGATCATATTATTGATGTTTGCTTTCTCAAGAATGAGAAGTTTGTAAATGCCATGAAAGAAGCCTTTGAAACATTCATTAACAAAAGACCAAATAAGCCAGCTGAACTCATAGGTATTTTTCTTCAGTTTCTTCCCATGTGACAATTTGGGTGGGGGACGAGAGGGAGTTGCTGATCCAGCTTACAGATGGGATATGATGGAATAGTCTGTTAAGAGACGTTATGCACAATGCATTGTCAAACTGGGGATCTACTGTGCCTTATTATGCAAGTGAATTATTTGATAGGATAGCATTAAAAATTAAGAACAAGCTCTATTCATCAGTTCACTGGCTAGGCTTTAGGAAAGTGAAGAACATGAGAACTTAGGCATTCCAGCAATTGACTGGTGTCCAGATGTGAGAATATTGCTAATAATTCTGCATTTTCAGAAGCTTACATAACTGTGCCACCAACATTTGTGCACAGTAGTTCTACATAAGAGCTCTACATAGATACCTATGTTTTAATACATAAAAGTGAAGAGATGAGGATGCACTGTACCCTCTCATGTTATGGGGAGAGAGAGCCTCTGTAGTTTGCAAAGAACGTTCTTTACAAATTTGTGCATTACAGGCGTGGCACACTGCACTTTTGAATACCTTAATCGTTTCTCCACACAGTGAATAATACCTGCTTTGCAATCTGTTGTGCTTGTGGAGTAATGCTTTCTGCCCTCCTTTTTTTTAAATTAATTCAGTAACTGTAACGTGCTTACCAAACCATTTGAAATTAAAGCAAACAGTAATCTGCTAGAGAAATTCAGCAGTCTAGTCAATAGTCAACACATTTAAAGAACTGGCTTACATATTTTTCTTCTGATCTTATCACTTCTATTGTAGCTGTGTCAATCTATGGCAATAGTGACTTTTTACGTTGAGACCATAATATGGGCCACAATTTTTTACATACAAAAATATCTTTTTTAACATTATGTATGCTAATAAAATTAAGATGCAGTAATTGCTTATCTGAAAAAAGAGATTAGGCTATAACGTTTTTATAACTTTATATCCTCTATGAAAATAGATCAAGCTAGCCGTGGTGAAACTGATTGGAAGGTGATTTCAGGATCTTTTCCATTTCTAAAGATTTCACAATATTAGAATTTCTTTTAAAGTTAAAAATATATATTGTGTCATTGTGATACTAAGCACATGCTAAACTTTTTATTCTAAACTTTTTATTCCTCAACACTCTTTTAGCTAAATATGTAGATTCAAAGCTTCGTGCAGGCAACAAAGAAGCTACTGATGAAGAACTTGAAAAAATGCTGGATAAAATTATGATCATATTTAGATTCATATATGGTAAGTAGTGCTTTTTTGTGGGGATATAGCTGTTTAATCACTAGCATAAAGGTACTTTGAAATAGTTTTTGCAGTCTGTCTGCATTTTCAAGTGTTCATTCTCTGTAGATGCACTTCGCTGGTGTAGTGCTGTTTAACTCATTTGCGTGTTAAAATGCTGATAACAAGACCTGACTCAAACTCCGTGGAAATCTTAATGTGAAGGCCCTTATTAGTTTTACTGAGCTTTGAATTGGGCCCCTTGTAGGTAGTGTTTGTTTAAAAGAAACAATGATTTGTGATCCCTATCGAATCTCATCTCTTACAGGAAAAGATGTCTTTGAGGCCTTTTATAAAAAAGATCTAGCAAAGAGACTATTAGTTGGGAAGAGTGCATCAGTAGATGCTGAAAAATCTATGCTTTCCAAACTCAAACATGGTAAATAAATATCTATGTATCTGCTTGCTTTCTTTTCAAAATAGTCATTTTAACAGGTCTCCCCAGAAGTGCTTTGTGTTTCCCCTTTACATGAGGGCAAAAACCTCATATGCAAGTCTTGAATGACTGGTGGGTTTTGAGGAGACTCCATTTGCTTTTAGTTTTGTAATTACAGCAGCAATAGACAAAAAACAGGAGCTTAAAGTCCATGGTGTATCTTGGCCTGTAGGATAGGTTCCCTGCTGAATAAATCAGTGATGCGCTCAGAACTTGAGGATGGCTACTTCTTGTTATTCACTCTGTATAAGGTCTGAAACATGACGCTGCCAGCTAACCGTTTTCTGATCTGGTCTTCACTGTTTCACAGAATGGAGTCTTGGAGTGGTAAAAGTAAGATTTTTAGAACTTGATCTTGTTCTACCATCAAGAGACAGTTTGGCAGGCAGCTGACAGGGATTAGAATTGTCATCTGAGTGACAGGTTGGAGTGGAGTCCTAAGATGAACAGTCATGTCCAAATGCAAAATAGCTGCCACACTAGAACATTTTCCCCCTTCTTGTTTATAACCTTATTCTGTATCTTAATTAGAATCCAGGTCTTTAGGTAAGAACATATGCTGAATTAGGTTGTCTTGCTTCAAAGTACATTCTGATATTTAGAATAACTACTTTATGGTGTTGAAAATAAACAAGTTTAATTTTTAAGATTTAAACTTTCTCTTTTAGAATGTGGAGCTGCTTTCACCAGCAAACTTGAAGGAATGTTTAAAGATATGGAGCTTTCAAAAGACATAATGATACAGTTTAAACAGGTACTGTGGGAAAGTCTGCCATGACTCCTTCATTTACTTGCTTTTTGAATGAGTTACTCTCAGAAAGCCTATCGAGAGGCTGGAAGATGTCTTCAGTTGCGAAAATTTCTATTGTAATCGAGTTAAACTCCTTTTGAGTTATTCCAGTTGTCTCCAATTTTCTGTCACTGCAAAGAAAAGGACTTTGTAGGTGGTTATCTTCAAAAGGAGTGGACAAAAGCCCAACTGGGAAAACAGCCTCTACTGAAAATCAGATGGAATCTATTTCTTAATTCTGTGCTTTTGAAAACTGTAGTGAACTTATTAATGGTTTTCCTGAACAACAAAGCAGAAAACCTGAAACAAGAAGCTGCTTAAAAAAAAAAAACCACAACAGTAATAAAAGAAGAAATATAAAACGTTTTAACACTAGTTATAAAGCATTTTTAACATCACTATATTCTGATGGACTGGCGTGTAAATTTTTGCCCATTAGTCCTGGTGGTTCTGTAATGTTTTGATCACAAGCATATTTTAACATTCTTTCCTCTGTTCACACATAATTAGGTACATCTTCACACCAACCTGCTAAAAAACTTTTTTGCGGTTTTCTTCCTGTATGGAAGTGCCTTTAGAACTTCAGAAAAGTGCTTTTTCTTATCCTAATTTTCTTGTATGTAACTCACAGTTTATGTAGTGAAGACATCATGAGGTCACTTGTCTTCTGTGCTCTTGTAATGCCTGTTATAACTAACTTTACAGTTCTACCTGAAATACGTTTAATAAACATTGCTTTATTACTTTGTTTCTTTCTGCAGTATATGCAAAATCAGAATGTACCTGGCAACATTGAACTTACAGTGAATATTCTGACTATGGGTTATTGGCCAACCTACGTGCCTATGGAGGTCCATTTACCCCCAGAGGTAATGAATATAGATGTAATAATCCAAGTATCAGCCTATCAGTAATGCATCTTCATATAAGCTGCAACTTGGTTTTAAATATGCATGTAATCGCTAGAAAGAAATGCAGAGGTTTTTTTTTTAAATAAAGTTTATTTTCTTTCCTTGCAATACCCTTCATCTTTATAAACCTTTATTTAAGGCTTATTTGATTGTGGAGGATGGGAGGTTGCTTTTAAAGTAGAAATTGTGTTTTAGTGTTTTGGGTTTCTTTTTTTAGATGGTAAAACTGCAGGAGATTTTCAAGACCTTTTATTTAGGAAAACACAGTGGTAGGAAACTTCAGTGGCAGTCAACACTAGGACACTGTGTACTAAAAGCAGAATTTAAAGAGGTGAGTGTATTGTTTCTCTTATTCCTGTTGCTTTGCCAATTCCAAGTCTCAGTTGTGCCTTAGGGATATATTGGGGAGGTTTTTTGTGCTGTGATGGAAAACTTATCTCTGTTTTTGCAACTACTTTTTAACTTTTGACCTCTGGTTATCATTTCCAAAATTGATCACTTCTGAAATAAGTGTAGTAAGGTCTAAGAAGATGCGTCCAATTTCTGTATCGGTGGAAAATAAAAGAGTTCTTGGTTACTACTTGGGGAAAATATCCCGTGAGTTTAGTTCCACATCAAAAATCGCACTAACTTTTATACTGTGGAGGAAAAAAAGAGGCCATGTTCCATAGATGACCTTACTTAAACTGACAGCATTAAGCATCTTTACAGTAAGTTTTTCACTACTGAAATAAAGGAAGAGGTCTGGATTGTACAAGAACACAGCTGTTTTTAAGGGGCTTCTAGTTATTCCCCTTCAGTATTTTTTTTCATGGGCACAAATATATTTCAAGAAAATTTCTCTTGGAATAAGAATGCTTTCCAGTTCTATTTTTCAGAAAAATGTTAATGGTAAAACAAGTATTATCAAACTTGGTTATTTCAAAGATCCTATAGTTCCTAATACTGTGTTTCTTAAACTGGTGTTTGTGTTGCAATTTCACTTAAGGGTCTCTCAAACTGTAATTTTAAGCACTCACTGCTTTGAGATTTGTTTGAGTAAATTGATGCATATCTTGGCTCTTTTTTGTCACTGGATATAATAGTCTAACCTTCTGACCTCTAGTTTATTCTGCATTCCATAGTAAACACAAGGTGACCAGCTACTTTTATTCTTTCATATTCCCAAATGAATAAAATAACAATTGCATCCTCTAAGTGAAATAATTGACATAAGAGTGACTTGTTTCTCTCCCCTGCTTTAAAAAAAAAAAAAAAAACAGCCTGGTGATGTCTGTTAATTTCCTTTGTGACAGGGCAAAAAAGAACTTCAGGTCTCCTTGTTCCAGACTCTGGTGCTGCTCATGTTTAATGAAGGAGAGGAGTTCAGTTTAGAGGAGATAAAGCAAGCCACTGGGATAGGTTGGTATTGAAAACAGCTGACTACTTCCAAGTGTTTTTACTAAAAAAGCCTAAACAATTTGTTTCTGCTTTAGAGGATGGAGAGCTGAGAAGGACACTTCAATCTCTGGCTTGTGGTAAAGCCAGAGTACTGACTAAAAGCCCCAAAGGCAAAGATGTGGAAGATGGTGATAAATTCACATGTAATGATGATTTCAGACATAAGCTCTTCAGGATAAAGATCAACCAAATTCAGATGAAAGAAACGGTATAGTCTTTTTAATCCTCTGGGGTTTAGATCCTTGGGTTAAGTATCTTGTTGCCTGCCCATTTACAAGCTTTTTTCCTCTTGGTTGTAATGTACATACTCATGTCTCTGTAATTATGCGTATAATGTGGATTATAGCACGTACCTAACAATGCAGACTTAAATAGTAACTTAGACACCAGTGATGCTAGATGTCTCTAAATAAGGTTGTTTAAGAGAAGTTCCAATTAGTGAATGTTGTTTTCACCCTTCATCATTCCGTGGAGCTTTACTGAATGATTTGTGAACATAGAAACAAGTTCACAACAATACAACATAGAAACAAGTTCCCTGACAGCCAACCAATGTGAAGTCTGTGTAAAGATTTTAATTCCTTGTACAAGTGTTTTTAATAATCAGTCTCCATATTTGTAAAGGATTTATGTCAAATATTTGACAACAGACTTTTTACTGTCTTACACTGAAAATTGTCTTAGAGATACAAAGCAGAGTTGTTTTGACAGTTCTCTTTAAAACTTTTCTAAATGGATCCCTCAGGTAGAGGAACAGGCAAGCACTACAGAGAGAGTATTCCAGGACCGGCAATACCAGATTGACGCTGCAATTGTACGAATCATGAAGATGCGCAAGACACTGAGTCATAACCTGCTTGTGTCAGAGGTCTACAACCAGCTTAAATTCCCAGTAAAGGTGTAGTACTGATTTTTTCTTAATCTAAAATTTTATTACTACTTCTTATATTCCCTGGCCTGTCCTCAGTTAAACAGTGCTTCTGTCTAAAACATGCATCTCTCTACTATTGGGAAGGACGAATACTCGCTTTCAGGAATTTTTAAAGTGCCAATTGCATTAATTTATCTGAATGTTACCTCAGGCTTTTAGTAAGTTAATAAAGCCTATTACCAAAGGCTTTCAGAACCAGAGTCTGTTAGCAGTAACTGTGAAAGTAGCTCTCCTTGTACAGTGTTCTTGCGTCTAAGTGTTCTGGCAATGCATTCTTGGGGACAAGGAGAAAAATTATTCGGATATGTAATGCAGAATTTGGTTTGATTCTTAATTTAGTTGATACTTTTTAATAAATAAGTAACCAATAAACATACAGTGTTTTTTCCAGACAGATTATATTGGTTAATATATATACACACACGCATATATATGGAATTAAAATTAGATATTGGTACATGTCTCAAAACTAAAGCCCACGGTTGCAATATAAAATGAATAGCTTGCTTATTGTATACAAATGGATTTTCAAATAGACAGTGATGCAGGTGTTTGAGTTCAAATATACAGTGCTTTCTATCTTTGGAAATGTAAAATAAAAGGTACTGCTGTATCATTCTGTTTTGTTGCCACATTAAGTTCCTGCAGGCCTGTAAGTGTTGCATAAACTGCAGTTGGGCTTTGCAGGGTTACAACATAATTTAAGTGCTTTTCATCACTCTTTATCATGAGGTATTTTTATAGAGTCCCTCACCCAACAAAATCATAGGCCACCCAAACTGTTGCAAAACTCACTCGCCTCAAGATAAAATGAAACTTGTACCATCTTTTGCCAGGCAAAAGTCAGAAATAGAAACACTTTGGTACATAATGCATGAATTGCAGTTCTTTAAAGGAGAGTTCAGTTTAAACAGCAGCAAATAGCTTTCTCTGATGTAGAAGTCTATGCTTAGCTGCAGGTGACAAGCTAATTTTGTAACTTTCTCTTCAAACAATTACATGTTGCAGACTTGACAAGTTTTGGTACTTTAAGGAATTATTTTTTCTAAACTGTGATTTCTGTTTCCTCATACATCTTAGTCAGTATGGATATTTGCCTTAAGTAGGAAGAAAGAACCAAGAAACTGACTGCAAAGTAATAATGCTGACATCTGCTTTATTTTACAGCCTGCTGACCTTAAGAAGAGAATAGAATCCTTAATTGACAGGGACTACATGGAAAGAGATAAAGAAAACCCGAATCAGTACAACTATATTGCATAAACATATGTTGGCCTTTGTTTTACTGCACACTTGGTGTCATACACAGTTGCCAGTGGATAAACTAGCCTGTTGATCCCGTTAATTGACTTTTTATACTACCGATGATTGAATGAAAGCAGTGTAATGGAAAAGTATAGTAGAATGGACTTCTTTCAGTGGTTAACATGCCCATTTAAAGAGTACTATTTACATTTTAAGAAGAATGCTGTTGAACTCTTTGCATGTTATTTAGTAAGATGTGCAGACAGCTGAAAGAAAGTACCTGGTCTTTGTGATTCCATTTGTCTCTGGGTCTGAAGAGGAGTCCCTTGATATATGACAGATGTCTTTCACACCTTTAAATGGAAACAGAAGGTTAATTAATATAAGAAAATAGCCTTTAAATGCTTAAACTGCATGCAAACTTTTAATTTACTGTACAGAATGCATTTCAGTTAGTAACATACCATTGGTTTGATTGATGCCCACAGTTGGATTTTTCCCTTGAGGGAGGGAAAATGGGGAATAAGCCAAGCTATGCTTATTGCTGAACTAATGGAAAATATTCTTGGTCTCAATTAAGACAAAATGGTACCAGTATAAAACAATGTATAAAGTTTGCAGTGTGGGCATATATACTGTATATACAAACACCGTTCTTAACTGCTACAACAAAACAAGTTCAGATTAGATTTATATGGCTTGCCTATAAGACTTAGTGTTCACCTTTGGGAATTTTAAGCATAAAACAGCCATAATGGAAAAAGTGACAGTTTTTACTAGTCATGGGTAGGAGGCCTTCACCTCTTGGCAGCAATACTCTAGAAAGAATCTATTTACAGGTATATATGAAAAGCCACACTATTCTTGTGGTAAAGCTGTAAGAACAAAAATTACAAATGGATTTTAATACTTGTTTTGCTTTGCAACATTCTAAACTTGAACTAACCTCAAGGTTTAGACAGGGCAGCTCTTCTAAGACTGCCCTGCTTTGGATTGCTTTAACTTAAAGCTTTAAGAACTCAGCCCTAGATGTGGCAGGCCTCCTAGAACCCAGAAGCCTACCTCTCATATAGAAAGTTAAATATTGCTACAAGGCATCTAAAATATATTTTCTTAGATGACCAGAGAGCATTCTTTGCATCTTTATAAGACGTGGGAGAATAAGTCACTTGAATGTAGAGCTTTGTTTCAACAAAATGCTTTTTTTTTTTTAATCGCTATAGCAGCATGTGCCAGGAACATATCGGGGGGGGGGAAGGGGGGGAAGTGTCAGCAGAAAAGGTAACTCCTCCACATAACAGTTCTTCCTTACCCAGACAGGCTTTAGACCTACGATCAGCTGTGTTGCAGAGCACAATAAAAACCTCAACCTCTTTCAGGCACTGATAGTCCTGGGGAATACCAGATACTTCTTGAAAGCAAGATGTTACTTTTGTTTTATGGCAGTGTAACTTAGCTCTCTATGATCTATAACTTTTATCACTGTGATCCCACATTCAGGGGTGTGCATGTGTGAGAGGGGGAGAGTGTGTGTGTGTGTATTTTCTATCTGACACATCTCATCCTTGTTGCTTTTTTGATCTACTGTTTAATTCCATATTTTCTCCAGCTATGTTTTCTCTCAAGCTCTTTTATATGCAGTCCTCAGCTGACAGATGAAGCAGATGTCTTTTTTTCTCCTACTAAATTATTTGCTGTCACCCTCTACTGTCATACAGCTCTTTGTGATCTGCAGAAAATCTACCTTATCGTTTGACACTATTGCAGCATAACCACTGGTAGACATCCAGGACCACCCTTGCCTCTGTAAGAAAAATACTAACAGTAGAGTTATCTGGTAAGAAACTTGAAGACTGCTCCTGCAAGTCTTTTAAGTATTAGCNAAAAAAAAAAAAAAAAAAACAAACAACAAAACCTCTGTATTTTGCATTCAGTGTTCCTTTTTCTTGTATGTGTTTTGTATCTTTAGCCAATAAAAGATTCCTTTTAAAAAGGTGTTTTGGAGAAGGAGCATAAAACTTAACTCTTTGGGAGACAGGAGGTGATGAATATCAGTATTGAACTGGTTCCATTCAGTCTGTTGTAGCATATAAATCTAAAACCACTACATGTTTAAAATACCTGTTCTGGTAAAATCCTCCCTCATCAGACAAGTGTGTTGCATTCAGGCAAACTAACCAGAAAGGTCTGAAAGTTTATTTAATTTTTACCATATCCATTTCAGTAACTTAAATGCAGGAAATATTATCTAGAAAATGTCCTCAAATCTCATCAGACTTCCACAATCGGAGGCAGACCCTAAGTGGCAATCTAGTTAAAGCAACCCAAAGAATGGACTTTGAGAACCCTGGCTAGGCTGAGAGAGGGGGTGAGAGGGGAGGGGAGAAGGCTTCTCCTTGCATCTTCATGGGGTTTCCCCAAGAACTTGTTCATCTCTTCTGCTAAGGTCTCACTCATTCCTGGTTAATGACAAAGCTGCAGCCAAGATTTATCGTACAACTCTGCAACTTCTTGCTGGGATCATGTGCCTGCCTATTGAGCCATATATATCTCTATAAGAAAAAAAAAAAAAAGTGGGCTTGGACCACAACTCATCTGGCTATAACACAGCTTGTCTGTGGCCACACATTTTTAATCTTGACTCTTGCATGCAGTTTATAGCACCTTGTTCATAAGAAATTGCAGTTTATTCTTAGAAATATATATTTTAGGTTTTTTAATCTTTATACCCATAAATGGACTATTTTTTTGTCTTGGCTGGTTTAAAAAGTGACCATTTTGTTTAAATGCTGTAATTGCAAATGTGTTGTAAACGTTGTTTTGTTCTATAGTTTACACAAAGGTGCCAAAGTAAATAGTTAATAAAACAAACAAACCCTAGCAAATTGTTAAGTTGCTTTAGCTGATTTTCATATTTTGGTCTTTGCTTTTTTTTTTGTCAGTCTTTCATTTTTTCCTAGACATATCATTTGCCCTAATGCTTTCTTTAAAAAAAAGAAAGAAGCGCATCTAAAGAAATGTTCAAATACCACTTTTTTTAGTGATTTCATATAGTAGGAAGAATATTTTCTTTGAAACATTACACTAAAACTGTAAGAGTACAGCAGCATTCAAAAATGTAATATACTTTTTGTATAACAGTTCTTCAGAGTATGTCTGGAGTGGGGGGAAAAAAAAACTAACCCTGTTACTTTTCAGAAGCCTCTTCATTCGGCTACCAGAATATAAAATTGTGCTTTTTCACTGCATCAAAAAGTTATAGTTTATGCAGACTAGCAAACAGGGCATGTGTCACCGTTGCATCCTTCGATGCAAAAAAGCAGCAAAACCTTTTTTATGTTTCATAAGTCTGATATGGGTACAGAGAGTCTTTCTTAAGTTGGTAAATAATGTAAATACATGTCCTTTCAGAGAGTGAGTCTGTTATCTAGGTATTTTGTGTCATTTAATAAATATTAAACAGTTTTGTGTTGATAAACTCTTGTGTGTAAAATGCCTTCTTACTCAAAGTTCTGTATGTTGGGCTTACTAATGTTTGTGGCTTCTTTAAATTCTTTAGCTTGTGCTTTGATAGCAAAAATACCTGTTTGCTACTTAAATATAATAATAAGTAGTTCCTTCTTCATTCAGTCATTAAAATCCCTTGAGTTTTCTAAGTGGCTTCCATTCCTGAATTATTTTTTTTTTTATGAAGTCTTCTACAAGGTTATTGGAGGGGAAGGAAATAAGCATCCTCGCAAACTCTGAATTGGGATTAAAATGCGTAGGAGTGCCAGAAATGGTACAAAAATACCAAAGGTGGTGGCTTGTTGCTAGTGGAGGAGGCTGCTCTCCTGCTGTACGATTATTCCTTGTCTCCCAGTACAGTTAGTAATTTTTTTTTTAATGGCTCTGGTACAATTATTGAAGTAGAAAGGACAGGGCTGGACAGAGAACTTGCTTCTGTTACTGATGGTAGCCAAGTGGGCCATTTCTTAATTTTTCTTCAGCCATTTGGAACCGATGGACTAAATCTGAGCAGAATTTGTCAGACCGGCTTTTGCTGGTGCAGGTGCTCTGAGGAGTTGGTGGAGAGGGGAGGCGGAGCGTTTCGGTTTTTCTTTCTGAGCTCGAGGTTGGTTTGGAACTGCGGGAAGCTGTAGTAGAGCGAGCACTGATCTTCCAGACTGATTTCTGGTGAAGGCTTGTGTGTGCTGCAGGGAGGCTGGCCTTGCACAGCGCTGCTGTCATCACAAAACATTCCCAGTGCATGGTGGCTTTAAATAGGTATGGTAAATGTCTTCCACTAACGCTGCTCAGGTGCTTTCTTTGTTATTGCTTGGAGCCATCTAAATGCATGGGATGGTTTTTCCACTAACAATTTCTCCTTAAAGAGAATGTTTCCTATGTTCACAATTCTACAGAATTTTGTTTAAAAAAAAAAAAAAAAATCCTTCAGAAGCAGATGGATATTTGGAGATTGATAGACCTTCTGACTATGTTGAGAAAAATACCAGAGCAGTAAATACTTTTAATTTCTCTTACTTTATGAAGTGCATTATACATTAGTGTACTTTCTCCTAATTTTGAGAGAAACTGGTACCAAATCAAATTTAAGATGGTAGCTTTGGATTTACTTCCCCCCCCTGCTTAAAGCAGCAAGGGCTTATGGACATTCTATGGGATTTAGAAAATGAACACCTCAAAACTTACTTGAGGGGTTGAGAGACGTTGGACTTTGTGCAGAGGGTATCTCTTAAAATATGGAGTTGACTGGGAAGAGCAGCAATGGATGTTGATCAACCTACAATGGAGCAGGTTTTTCTTCTGGTTAAGTAGCTGCTCCCTGATACAAGGTCATCTTTAAAATGAGTCTTGTAACTTGTCTTGCTGTTGCTTATGGGAAATAAGCATTAGGATACAAACTAAAGAAGAAAAGTAACTTTGAAAGTAAATTTCCTAAAATCAGTAAGACATTGCAGCACCGTAGATAAACCCCTTTTATTTTTAAGCTTAGGAAAAGCAGTTCACATCCAGCAAATAGTAAATTTCTATTGATTATTATGGATTTATGCACACTGACATGCCTATGGAGAGGGACCCCTGCTCCAATTCACATCTCTCAATTACAGCTCTTCCACCCACCGCCCCATCTCCAAATCCAACCGTGTAATTCTGGTTGGTGGTCTCTTGGTGTCTTACTGGTTTTCACTGTGGCTGGGCTGGCTGTCTTCTGAAGCTACTTCATTCTCTTGGAATTGTCTCCTTGGTCCTCATCTTCATTCTGCTCGTATCCACGGAATTCAGGGAGTTCTTTGTTAGCAGCATTAGTTTTATCAAAAGTTTACGCTTGGTCAGCTCTTGCGGCCCAAGGCTGCACCTACTTTATCTGCTCATGCTAGGCCACTAATGCTAAACGAGACTATTCAGAGACACAAGTACAGTTAATCAAATTTCTTCTATAACACTGATGATAGTTCTTTAGCTTACTCCTTAAAACAATCAGTTGTTTGTGAGCTTGTAACACCTCTGTTTTAGAGTTGGAGAAAAGCAGGGATGTTACTAGGTACTTCTGTGTTAAAATGCCTAAATAATCGTCACTTGCTTTTGCTATGAAATTTTGTCTTTTCAAAAAAAGTGTAAGTCTAGAGGTTCTGCTCTATTTAATGATATTTTCAGTAATAAGTTGCAGTAATTGCTTTTCCAGCAGATCCAACATTTAGATGCTTTATGCAATTAAGGCACTCATCAGACTGGTAATGCCTCAGCCATTGCAGGGCTCAAGGGTTGCAATGCTTCTTTGCAAAGGTTAGTGACCATGACTTTGCAAATAAAGAGGGGATTGTATGCAAGTAAATTGCATCTAAGATTATATGGAATGGATTTCTTTTTACCATTTGGAGTGGTAAGTAGTTTTAATACAACATCAAGTATCAGCACTGGATTATTAGCAAGATGTTCCCTTAACACGTAGCTTTTTTTCCCTCCCAGACCAAACCTCATATGAAACTACCACAATGCATGTTCTGTTTTACCCTTGTATACTCTCTGAAGCTCAAAGTGTATCTGAGAACACTTTGTTACCACGGTCAAAAATGGATACCTTTTTTAAAAGCTGCCCCTTAACTACAGCAAGAAAATCTTCTGGTTGGTGCTAGTCCGAGGCTTTCTACTCTACTCGCTTTCACTAAAGGCTGGGCAAGACAATGTGCAGGCCAAGTTCTGCCAGGTGCGTGCTGGGGAGGAGGTACAGCTTTCACGCATGAGATGGGAACAAAGATTACAAAATGCAGCCTATGCAGGGGTGAGCTGGAAACTCATCCCCATGCAGGTAAAGCTCCCTTGTAGGCTGCGGACAGAGAGCAGGTCAGGCTCGTTCCTCCCAAAAACTGGTTCTGCAACTCAAGGGCTGCGATTCTGCTGCTTGCAGACTTGGCACTGCCTGCGGATCCCTTCAGTTTCTTCCTCTTTATTTCTATGGCAGCAGCTGCTTCTTCAAATCCTAGCTCCAAAGGCATGAAGCAGACACGCAACCTCAAACTGGAGAAAGATCATTCCACAGAAGAGTGGAATCAGTGAATAGACATTAGCTGAGGGTTTGCCAGACCTGCTTTCTTACCTCTGTCAGAGCTGGAAACTGTAGATTAATTACATAAATCTTTATTACATACATCCTCTGTGCTAATGTCCTCTCTTGTAGAAGGGAGGTAATGTTATTCTAGGTCAAAAGGGATCCTGTAGCACTGAAGTCCTGCAGTTAAAAAATCCAGATATGAAAATGATTGTATAATACAGTTTCCCTTCCAACCCTGTGCTTTAGATATAACTTCCTGCTGAAGTTTGAAATTTCCTGATGAAATTTCTCAGTTAAAAAATAATTTACAGTCAACACATCTTTCATAAGAGTTGGAAGTGGGAGGTGCCTCCCATGCAGAGTCAGCCATTTTCACAAAATAACTTCTGCTCTGAAGCTGACAGATGTATCTCCAGCAAGTTAGCAATGCATATTGATGAAAACCCAAAATTGAGAGTATTGACATTTTCCTACTTTGCTGTTACAAGCCCAAAGAATAGGCCGGGTTGTCAGCCAAACACGGGGTTCTTTTTCACGTTAAACATATCTACACCTAGAAGTAGCTTGGTGTGACCCCCAAAAGGCACAGATCCCATCTGCTGGCACAGTCCAGCCCCGCTGCCGGGTGCCCCAGCGCGGCTGGTACCCGGGGGGCCGTGGATGCTGCAGCGCCGGCGGCACCGCCCGGCCCCGCCTCCCGCGGCGCGGGGGATGCAGCGAGGGACACCCGGGTCCAGACACCAGATACAACCAGTGTCACCCCCTGGCAGCCGATGTCTCTTCAAACAACAGGGCATTTGCAGTAGTTTTAAGAAGGTATTGCCGTGTACTGATAAATAAGCAATGCCGCCCCGTGCCTCTCCTCCTCCCTGCTCCGCTGGGAACGGGTTTTTCATTTCCGAGTGCTTTTGCCGGAAGTTTTGCACTTCCCCGCCGCAACCTGCTCCCTCATCCCTTCACCTCCCCACCGGGGTTTCTTTTTTTGGCATTTCACGTGATTGCCCCACTCTTGACTCAGCAGTTTCCCGCAGCAGCGTTTAATGGTTTGGTTTCCCACCAGCACCTCCGGCAGAACCCGGCAGCTCAGAAACGCCGCCACCTGCTCGGAGCAGGGGTGAACCACAGCTTTCGCCCCTTGCAGATAAGTAGCTATTTTTTTCAGAGCCAACACAGCAGAGCCATCCCTTTTCCACCATCGAGCAGGCTGGCACCCGCAGCTGAAGCCCTGCAGATGTCACACTGTGCTGGACAAAGTATGGTTTTCATTATGGTGTCCTTCTTCCGTAGGCTACAAACTGGGGCTGCGTGAGAAGGAAAACTTTGGTGAGCTGTAATTTGGTGAGCTACTTTGGTAGCTGTAATTCTCACAGCTGTTAGCACAGTCCCCAGAAGGGCCCCATGGTTCATGCCAAGCAAATCTGTGACGTCTCTGGCCAGCATTAATCTATTCCTCTTTCTATCCCTCCCATGTGAAATGGTACCAAATCCTTCCTCTGCCTCCTGGAAAGGAGTAATTGATTCCGCCATAATCTTGTCCCTGGAAAAAATACAGAAAATGCCCTGTTGTTTAGAGAGACATCTAAAAGAATTAATAAAAATACATGAGAATGAAGTAGTGATTACTGCATGTCCTAGGTGTTATCTCTTTCTTCGTTTTACCATGAGCTGTACTCCTCTGCACCAGATATTGGAAACATTAAGTCGGTCAGTGCTCTATTAAACACTGGGCACTTTGCTTCTGACCACACACATCCATCAATTTTTTCAAGTCCCAGGGTTAAGAAAAGTTTGATTACAGATATAATAGCTAACCACCTGAAACTGCTAAAGGATTCACAAAGGATTAAGCATACACTGGACATCAAGAATATGATGTGAATGAAAGTCACAGAACAGCCTATACATTTGAAATTAGGCATTAATTTATATTCCTTGATGAACCAAAGCTTTAATAAGAAATCATAAGGTTTTGCATATTTGTTATCAGTACATGTCGGTACCTTCTTAAAACTACTGACATCAGACCAAGTATAACATCCAGTAAAAATGTAATGCTGTACAGAAACATTACAATCCTCATTTTCACATCCAGCAATAAACATAAGGAATGTCTTAGAAAAACAGGATCTGCTTGCCATCCATCAGTGGCTCCCAAAATCATGCCAAATGCAAAATCATTTCTCTCTGGTAAGCAAAAGGGTAAGGCATTTTCTCTGCAGCATGGTAACAATCATTCACATGTCTACCATTAAAGAAAAACAGCTGATCACATGAGTTTGATCTTACGTTACTGAAGTCCGACTATCACATAAATCCTACCGTTTTTTAAGACTGCCACAATCAACAAAGAAATTACTCATGATAAATAAGATGCAGTGGATATTTGTATAGATTATAACCTGCAAGTGCTGAGTATAATAGCTATCCATGGAATTTAAGAGGAATCAGACAACATCTGACCCGAACCACTAAATTTTTTTTCCAAGGAAAGTTGGAGGATTTGTTAAACGAAAGAGAAAAGGAGCTTCATTTTGCTCCTTCCAGAGCTACAAACAGGAGATATGCTTTGGGAACTGCCCAAAAATTCTCTGTTTAGGGAGAATAGTGCCAAAACCAAGCTTCTGTCAGTTGGCTGGACAAGATGAGACTATGACTGTGCTAATGGCAAGAGCACATTGGTTTTAGAAACCTTTTTGCACATTCAGGTGGCTGGAGCATCTGGGCTTTGCTGGGCAAATGTCACCCCCTACGTGAATGCGCAGTGCCTGTATCAACCCCCTGCAGGGGGAATTTGGTGCTTTGGTCTCCCCAAGGACTCCACGCAAGGGCAGAAACCCTTTGGGTGCCTCATCCCATGTTGTTGTTAGGGTCAGCCATGACACACGCACACCACAGGCACATCGTTCTCTCCTGTGGTATTCTGCGACAATGAAAATAAACCACCAATTCACAGTCTCTGAATTCATAAAACTTCATCTTTCTATTAAGCTACTCCTATAGCCAGTTTGGCATTGACTTAACTGAAAGCAGGATTAGCCCATGCATTGCTTTTCCATAGGTCCAAGGGAGGAACTGTCCTCTCATTTATCTTGACTGATACAGCAAGCAAGAAATAAGCCTCTGAATAAAAAGTGCAGCTGCTAAGGTCACAGCTGTGGGAAAGTAAGGGAAGATCGATGAGGAGGACTGTAAACACGCTCAAGTGGCTCGCACGTGGGGTGCTGGAAAACATGTATATCACGCTAATTATTGTTTAGTTTTACGTGCTCGACAAGTAGAATGTCCGCAGTTAGATAATGTAGGCCTGTGGTGGACTCAGGGGCACCATATCAAACATGCCCGAGATTCCTGCCCCGCTGTTGAAGAAGATCAAAGCACAGCGAAAACTATGCCTGCCTGAATCCTTGAAATACAGGTGAGAACAGCAAGTCTGAGCTCTCGCTCTCTCACTTTCTTGCTAACAAGGACACTCTCGCTAATAAGGACTCTCAGTCCACGGTGCCTGCGTCCCCTGCGTGTGTGCCTCTGCCTGGGTGCTGCTTCAGAGGTTCCCCAGTCCGTGAGGGATCGAGATTGAATTTTTTCTTTGCCTTTCATCCGTGGTTTTGTGGTTGTTCCTGCGTCCTGCCCGTGCCGGCTCACACAACAGTAAAGTGATGTAATACCACAAAGCGCCCGTGGAAAGCAGTTATATGGCAGGAATGGCAAAGCAATAAGGTGCAAAGAAAGAGAGAGAGTAATCTGTGTTCTGATATTAATTATGATATTTCTGGGGCAAAACAATATATTTTTCATTATGCTAAATTATATAAACTATACTGTTCTTTTAATCCCACACCAGTTGCTACTTTTATTCTGTGTTATTCAACAGAAACCGATTTGCTTGTTATGATAGCTACCATTTGATTTCAAGCTTCACCAAATTGGCATAAAGGAAACAAGGTAATCAGTCTTCCTTTTATGTCTGCAGAACATCTAGTCATTTTACAGTCCGTTTCCTACGTGCAAGCAAGAGATCAAAATATTCAAGATTCTTTACTCAGAACAAGGGGGTGTTTGAACATACCAATGTCAATACATAAAGCTACACCTCCTGAAGTCAATGTTCCAGCTGATGCAAAAGGTGACATTCCATCACACAAGCTACCTGGAACAGACCGATCATTTTCTCCTCCTCCAATTAATTAAAGCCTAATTCAAAGTCTCTCTCCTCATAGTCCAATCCTCTTAATGTAATTGCTCCTAACTCCCTGAGAGATCCCTTTTTAAAAACAGGACTTTGCTCTAAAAGAGTGAAGCCTGAGGAACTGTAAAAACCCCAGCAGCAGGACTCTCCCTCGCCTCTGACGTGCCCCATTCTCTGTGGTGGAGCCGAGAAAGACGAAAGACTTGCTGCTTTCAGAAGTTGCGGTTTCGTCTGTGCTGCTGTTACTGTCGCTCCCCCATAGCCCACAGCAAGTGCCGGCTCAGTTATTAAAGTTTATTTCTTCAGATAAGTTTTCAGTACATTAAGCCTAACGGCTAAATAAAAAAAATATTCTTTCTAAGTATTTTGAAATTGCATTAATTTTGATATTCACGTGCAATGAATCTTAGACATGCATGTGCAGGTGTGTGCTATGCATGATAAGTTGGTTCTAGGTTTTGTGCTCTTTAAGCACAAAAAGAAATTTGAAGAAGCAGCGAACGCATCTGACCAGGACAGCGTTTGTGCGTGGAACCCCCATGTATCTGATGGACGGGTTTTGGTGGTGTTCTGACTTGCCACATTTGGGTTTGTGATACTCTTTGGAAAAATATGGTATTGCAAGTATACAGCTGAGAGTATTTAACTGACTTTTAATCACATATTACATTATTTCAACTTCCTCAAGACCACCATCTACACTCCCACTGTCTCCCTGTATCAGGTCAATGTATTTTATTGTCTTCTGCAGGAGCTTTCATTGTCTTCCCCCATGACTGGGTATTTCTCTTAGTGCCCGATTATTGAAAATACGATTTGCAGTTCTCCCACAGCATCAGACACAGGAATATGTTACTGCAGGGGGGCTCTTCCTTGCTCACCCTCGAGCTCCCATATCCCCTGGCAGCTGAGTATCCACCTGCCATTTTCCCTGCTGCCTCCCAGCCCCAGTCTCTTCTTCCCGTCCCCCCTCTCTTTGCCAGGACACCCTTCCTTTTGTCTTCCCCCGATCAATACTCTCCAGGCTGCAATCCAACCTCCATCACAATTTATACCTCCTTCCAGACTCAAATCCACTGGTAACCCAGCGCTGCGCTCTGCTGCTCCTGCACCACTGGATATGGTCAACCCACCGCCGTGCTCTGCTGCTCCTGCACCACTGGCTTAAATATTTGGGTCAATGTAGCCCACTTCTCCCCCTTTTTATTTATTGTAAACATGGAAAATATCCTAATTCTTCATTTTTTTGCAGTGAGAGCCTCTATATTAAGCTTCTTCGAATGCGTATCTCCTCTCAGCTTCCTCTTCTCGTCCTGGAGCACCCCCACAGCAGACGACACCGGCTGCCGAGCTCCAGGACAAACCGCCGGTGCCCCGCTCCCGCCGCCTCACCGGGC
>VYZM01015727.1:1156571-1168413 GCA_013398915.1 Dromas ardeola | reverse complement strand
TGCGGGTCGGAACTGGCTGCGGAGGTTCACTGGGTTAGAAATCCAACAGCTATTAAAAGTTCCCCAAAAACGTAAAGGCAATTTAATGCCTGTGTCTTTTGAAGCAGAAATGGTGAAAGCACGATGAAGGCACCCCAATCTCACCCCTTAGAGGTCAACCTGAGTCCTGCCACTGGTGACACGGAGAAGATGCTGTGTGCAGTTTGGGACTCCTCAGTATGAGGAGATCACCCTGTCTGAGTGTGTGCAGAGGAGGGCGACCAAGGTGAATGGTCTCGAGGGCAAGGCTTCTGAGGAGCAGCTGAGGTCGCTTGGCTTGGTCACTGGAGGAGAGAAGGCTGAGGGGTGTCTTCATGGCCATCTGCACCTTCCTCAAGGGGGGCAGCGGAGGGGGATCTGCTGATCTTTCTCTGGTGACCTGCGATAGGACACGAGGAAATGGAATGAAGCTCCATGAGGTTGGGCATTAGGAAAAGGCTTTTCACTGAGTGGGTGGTTGGTCACTGGAACAGGCTCCCCAGGGAAGTGGCACCAGACCTGTCAGAGTTCAAGGATCATCTGAGTGACGATCTTAGTCGTATGGTTTAGTTTTAGGCAGTCCTGCGAGGAGCAGGGAGTTGGACTCAATGATCCTTATGGGTCCCATCTAGCTCCAGATGTCCTATGATTCTGTGATTAAGATAATAGGAAGACCCTGGTGTACAAGCAGAACATTGTTTAAGTGCTGTGTTCATGCACTTCGTTTTATTCGGGTTGTCACCAAAAAGCTAATGCTCATTTAGATTATTAGTCTTTGCCAGCTAAACAGACTGTAAAACATTCTCTCAACTTTTTATCTAGCTTTGATAACTTCGTGGTGGGCTTCTTAGTTTTCATACTTTTTAGAAATCTAGTTACTCTCTCAGTGTCTGGCAAATTGAATCCAGTCCTGAAACAATTTATTGCTTTGTAATGAGCTGTCCTCTTAAGTGGTTCTAGAAAATGAAGTGAAAGCAAGGCCTCAATAGCTAATTGTATCTTGTAGGTTTTTTCCAGTCCTATGCAGTGGAAGTAGATGTAAAGGATGCCTCTAATGCTACGTGCCTGTATGCAAAATGGATGATGAGATTCTTGATAAAATACGAAACAAACAGTAGTGATTATGTAAGTATTTGGAGTTAACTTTTGTTGAGAACTCTGTTTTGTCCTGGGTAGAAGTTCATGTACACTCTTTTACCAGCATGTTTGGATTTTTTACTTTTGTTTTTTTTCCCCCCACTAAGTCAGTTGTTAATAGTATTCCTAAATATTCATTTTAAAACAAAGCATAAATTATCAATTAATAATACAAATAACTGAAAGTGCCCTATTGCACTTACTTAAATGGCGTACTGTTCAAACTTGGTGGGTTTTGTGTATTAGTGTAGTAATATTCTTAGCCCAAATAGTAAGTGTAAATTGCAGCTCAGCGTGGTCAAGATTTACAGCCAAGTTAGGTTTGTAATTCTGTACTTGAATCTGATATGACTCCTTTTTAAGTCAGGTGTCAGGGACCCTTTTTCATAATTTTGTAGAATAACCTAAAACAGTCTCGCTAATTTTGTACAAGGTTCCACCAAACTCCAGCAGGTTTATAACGTCATGGGGAAGAACTGCTATCTGTGAAAGCATTTTAAATTATCCTTTTCTTCTAGAAAAACGCAACCTTGAATTTGTCATCCAATGTCACACACAATGGAAGCATTTGTGGCAATGACACACAAGCTGCACTTCTGGCGGTACAGTTTGGAGAAGGTCACTCTTGGAGCATTAACTTTACAAAAACCAACGAAACTTACCAGGGGGACTTTATCACATTTACTTACAACACCAATGATACTGCTGTATTTCCTGATGCTAAAAGAAAAGGTAATGTTCAGTGCAGAATCCTGCTTACAAAACAGTCTCAGACACAAGTGTAAGATCTCGTGTACCTGACCTTGGTTGGCTTTTTCAAAGTTAGAAGGCCTAATAATGTATCTAACAACTTCTATGCCATATACTGCCTAACTATTGTTCATCATACCTACCTACTCTGTAAGAATACAGACTAGTTAGATTCACTGAATGTATAATTCCTTTAAGTGGAATGGGAGGGGAGGGTTGACTGAACAGCCTTGGTCAGTGAGGTGCTGCTCGTAGGCAACAGGCATATGAAAGCTTCATTTTAGTTTGCATTACTTGTCTTTCCACCTAGCAAAGCGCTACAGTGTTAGGCTTTCCATGTACTAATACCTACTAATAACAGGATTTTTTTTTTCTTTAAAGAAAAACTAAAGTAAAAACAGTTTACCTTTCTAATGGCTTGGCTAGTTCTGGAAGCTTGGTTACTTCTTTATGTTACTTAGCACTTCAGGTCAGGACACATAGGTAAAACATTCAAGAGCGGTTAGGATTGTTAAACTTTAATTATCTCTTTGTCTTCTGGAATTGTATAAAGCATAACACTACCTATAAACGTTCTTGTAGTTTATAAGGTATTAAAATATTTGTGCTTATTTGTAGGACCAATTACTATTGTTGTAAAGGGTACTATGCGTCCAGTTCAACTGAATAACGTCTTCGTGTGTCATAACACTGACTTCTTTGAAGCAGAAAACGTAACACAGATTTTCTGGAATGTTACTGTGCAGGCTTTTGTTCAGAATGGCACAATCAGTAAAAAAGGTGAGCGTTTCAATTTGTGAATGAGCTTTTTTGTATTGCGCCTTAGTGCAGGGAACAAAGTCCCATAACAAAAAATCCACCAGTTCTAAGATGTGCTGTGTTGAATAATACTGATGTAAATATCCCTTAGTACGTCTTTCTTTGTTCCTGGAAAAATAATTAGTAGAACAGATCTAGTAGTGTATAGTGATGTAGCTTGTTCCCTTGCCAAGGTGGTAGTTTAATAAAGTGTGTATTCCAGTAATAAGAGTATTAAAAACAAGCACTTCAGAGCTGCTGTTGCTGACTAGGTCATTTGAGTTTCAAGGTTTTTAACTTGTCTGCCTTCCATTTTCTGTGATAGCCTCTGCGTTTTCATTTAAATAGTCCAGAGCCTGTTGTCTTATCTCATAGCTCAACTACTGAAGAGATGAGCACATCATCCTGCTACATATAGCTTAATAGGGTTGCTTACTTTATCTACAGCAAATACATATCGCACTTTTATAACCACTTAGCTATCTTTGTCTGTGTGTTTCACTTCTATGTGTCGGAGGTAAGCAGTACTACATATGCTACATGGATTTAAAACTGTGGGCATTACAGAATTTCTGAGAATACGCGGTAGCTGTAACCTTTTGGAGTACTGTGCCATAGTGCTGAGTTTGAGAGTTCTGACTTGGTGATAAGCAGACTCCCAATGAGCCTAGATTTCAACAGAGAAATTGGTATCTGTATTGAACTGACGTCCGAATCATAAGACTTTAATAAAATTTCAGCACTGAAATGATGGTTAAAATTTCTTTCCAGAGTCTAGATGTCGTGCTGATGCACCTACTTCTGCACCTACTGTTCCACCTACTATTGCCAATGTAACTACTGCATCTACCACCACTCTATCACCTTCTCCAACCACTGCTCCCAAGCCTGTGGAGAATCCAGAAACAGGAAACTATTCTCTTAAAAGTGGAAATAAAACTTGTCTTCTGGCTACTGTGGGGCTGCAGCTGAATGTTTCCCAAGACAAGGTGCTTTTCTTCTATTTTAGACGAGTAGAAAGGTTGCTGTAGTTACTTGGTATGAAATGTGAGTGCAGGGTATTTGCTTTGTACCCTGCTGGCTCTCCAGAACAGCTTCGAAGTGTTGTACGTAGCACCTCTCTGATGTCAGGATAGTTTTTTGGCATAATATCTAGCTTCAAAACTTTACGTGCATTCAACTTGTTACTGGGGATACTTCTAACATCATTAAAAGCCTGGAACTTTCTAAGCTTTTAAGGCTGTTCATCCCTGCAGATACTGTCTTTCCCCACAGAGGGAGCCAAAGCTAACCTGTTGTACAAGGTCAACAAAGTAAGACTTCACCGGGCAATTTCTTTGCTTCAGTATTACCAGCATGTAAACTTAACTCAAGTAGCTTTGGTTTGATAGTAACCAGACTCCATCTTACTGCTGTCATATTCATGGCAAACTCTTCTAGCCTAAGACTGCTGCTGACTGAAACAATGCTTTCCTAATGGCAACTGCACATCTTTGACATGGTGTGTCTGTGTTTCAGCCTCTTCTGATCAACATCAATCCAAAGACAACAAGGGCAGATGGTACATGTGGTAACACAACAGCTACTCTGAAACTGAATGATGGAAATAGCACATTGATTGGGTTCACATTTGTTGTTGTAAGTAACTTCTTTTATCTTAAACCAAGCTTCCACTTTTCACAGCATTGCATAATGGTCGCTCGTAGGAAAATCCTTCTGTCGCTTGCTGGTGGTCGGCTGTTTCCATACAGGAAGTGGAACAGGCTCTAGCTGAGTGCCTCAAGACAAATGGAGAATTGGGTTAAAGTTGTAGAAAATGTAAGACTGTGGTAAATGTGTTAGCCTTTGTAAAGCACATGTTATTAAAGTTAAAAATGCAGAATTACACACTGACAGTTGGTTCTTGCTTCTTAAACAGAAAAATACAAGTGCAAGTGTACAAAAATTTTATCTGAAGGAGGTGAATGTTACACTGCTCAACCGTCTGAATGGTTCTGGTAAGAAATAGTATGTGCCTTAAAGCAAGTGTAACCTTTTGTTCAATGTCTCTATCAGATACTTCTGACTTTTTTTTCAATGCTCTTCATGATTACTGTTACTTCCTACTTTTAAGTCTTTAAGTTGGTAGGAACAAAAGTAATAAGCAGAAATGGCTATGAGTTACTTTAAACAGCATTGTGGGATCATTCTCTTTTCCTGAAACTTCTGTTAATGGTGTCGTTTACTTTGTGATAAACATATATAAATTAAGAGGGCTTCTTTATAACTGTTTTCAGTAACATAATTTTTGAGGTCTGAAATACAGTTGTGTACCAAACCTGAAGCTTTTTGCTTTTTTTTAAACCAGCTGTTGACTTCTGTGATTGAAGGTGCTGCTGTGTCTTCTAACCACTACTGCTTAACTCTCACTGGTAAAAGAGACCAGTCCTTCAAAAACTAAAGCAAACTTTTTTTCTAAATCAAAATGTGTTTGTTGTTTGTGGGTGGTTGTTTTTTTTAAGTTGCTTGTCATGGCTACTGCAGTTAACAGGGCACTAAAGCCAAAATGCTTGCAGCTCTGCAATGTTGGGAAGAATGGAGGTACGAGGAAAGCCTAACGTCACGTCTGTATGGAGAAGAGGTTACTGCTAAGTACTGTAATAACTCCAGCGCCTGACTTTTGGTTAAGCAGATCAATCACACTTCAGACTATCTTATTTTTCAGAGTAGTCAGTGTTGAAAAGTTGGCCCCTTTTAGATTAATCTCCTTAGTCTTATGATTGTATTAGCAACTCTCTTGCTTTTAAAGTGGGCCTGCAAATTTCTTTTTTTTTTCTTCCCTTTGTTTAGTAATTTCAAATGCAGATAACAACAATTTCAGCAAGTGGGATGCTTTCCTTGGTAGTTCTTATATGTGCCGAAAAGAGCAAACTCTTGAGGTTAATGAAGATCTTCAAATACATACTTTTAATCTATGGATTCAGCCATTCCTCGTGAAGGAAAATAAGTTCTCTACAGGTGAGAGTTCTTTTTTTTTTTTTTGTTGATTCTTGCAATGCTTGCAAAACTCTTACTTGCTAAAAAACACCAGCGGTGGGCACAGGCACTTTATTTTTGAAGCGCTCTTGTTCCATTTGGGTTTTGCTTGTTTGGTTGGTTTTGGGTCGGTTTTTTTTTTTTTTTTGCACATGGAATGAAGATAAGTTCTGAGACTGACATTCAAGTTGAGGGAAAGCTTTGTTCTCACTTAAAAATGTTTGCTAGCTATGTTGGTTCTCCTTCATAAAACTTGAAGGAGCTAGAGACACTGGAGAGGGACTTAAACATTGCCTTGCAGAATAGGTTAGAAGTTATCTGACATCTTGACATACAGCTTTTTGTAGCTTGAATATATAAGAAAATGAGACAAAACTTGAGTAAAAGTGGACTTTGGTAATACCGTTAGGTGTTTAGTTTCTTTTTACCTGTCAGTCTAAGGAATAGGAGTTTTGAGGGTGGTGGGGGGGAAAGAACTAGCAGAGCTTCTTTCAGAAGCAGTCTTGGAATATCCAGAACTAAAGAAATATTCCAAAATGTTTGTTTGCTGCATTATGCTGGTCTTGTCTGGGAAAAACTGGAATGGCTTAAACGACCTCTTTCTTATTCTTTAGTGTAACCTGGACTTTGTACTTAATGATAATACTTGCAGCACAGTCCTACTAGACTAGACTAATCTGTAGACAAATATATTGGGTGCAGATTTTTTAACTTCTTTTTTTTAGGCAGAGTTAACTCCCCAAATGTATGCAGTGTAAACAATATTTATCATAATACGTTCTAAAGAGTTTGGGTCCCATTTCACTTGTAGTTCAAGTTGCAGCTAGCTTCCTTCTCGTAATTACAGTTATTTCATCTCTGTAACACATTTCCATTCTGGATACGTTCTTGATACCAAATATAGGTCACTTTATTCTTAATGGGTAAAAGCACCAGACTTGCCTTAAGCACGACATAGGTAAGCCCGGTTCTGTCTTAAAAGGAAAAGAATGGCTACTCCCTTGTCTAGTACAAATCTTGTGCACATGAAAACTCGTACACCAGGGGCGCTTCCGTTAGCTTACTATCATTTGTGAAATGTTCCAAGTGATTACAGTGCTTAATATATGCTAGATGTACCCATGAGATCTCTGCAATTCTTTCTTTCTTAGTTTAAAGATGTAATAATACTTGATTTTTGAACACGTTCATATTAAGGAAAATAGATTTTTATACCACACTTGGCAAGTATTCTGTCTTTATTTATTCCTTGTTGCAACCTTTTTCTCATCTACAGCCCAGGAGTGTTCACTGGATGATGACAGCATTCTAATCCCAATTGTAGTTGGTGCTGCACTTGCTGGCTTGATTGCCATTATAGTGGTTGCTTACATAATTGGCAGAAGAAAAAGCTATGCCGGATATCAAACTTTGTGAATCTAAATGTGATTCCTGTTCTGATTTCACTCTAAACAAAGCAAGTGCAAGTTCTGAAGTCCAAAAAAGACCCAAACCTTAGGAGTAATTACTAGCCACAGCTAATTGGAGTTGAGAAACAAAGAGAGAATGTTTATCTCGGATGAAGCAGAACTACGTTTTTAGTTTTCCTGCTCTAAGAAGACGACGTGGGTTTCTAGCTGTTTTGAAGATGTCAAATGTTGGGTGAATTGCTAGGCTAAGGATTTTATCTTGCAAAAACCCCAAAGCGTTTAGGATTTATTTCTGCTTTTTACAAATTATAGCCTGAAACAAGAACACATTCTAAACTGATGTGCATTGGGCAACTCCCAGAAGAGCATAGAATTTGTACTTGCTTCTCTCCTCTGCGTTCCTTAGTCGTTGTCATAATTGTGGGTTAAGCTGGCAGCATTAGTCACTATGTTGACACGTATAATATTTAACGAGGATTGTATGATCCCCAGTAACAACTTTGTTTTCCATAGAATTGAACTTCAGGCTGGTGATTAAGTGATCTTTTGAAGTGGCAGCAGTACCTTACTTAGCTTTGACAGAATTTGAGTAGTTTACTCCTGCTTTGGTGTAGTTTCAGGAATCATTCCTATACCCTGGCTGTACAAATAAAATGGGTAACCTATACTTGCCAAATGGTGGATACATAGGAAGACTTAAGTGCCGTTTCCAAATGCTTTCGACAACAGCAACAAAAAAATTACTGTTAGGCACTGAATTCTTCATCACTTATTAAACCTTGGCAATCATCTAAAATAATTCAGCTGAGGCAGAGTTCTGCTAAATTAATGCAAGCTTTTTTGCTGGCATCAGTTTAAAGGGAATAACCTTTCTAAATATTCCAGAACTTTAAAGTGCACTTAACTTTATATCATACTCTGCACAGAACTGGTCTGTCTTGTTGCTTTGAATGACCATTGTTTAAAGATGCTTTCATTTAATGAGCCAGTATCTGTTGTTGCAGCTTGAGCTGTTTTTAAATCTTCATCTTATATGGTTCTCTGCCAACCAGAATTCACATTATAACTGCCCGCCATTGGCATTCTGAATGTTTAATGTACTTTGTGCTGTGTAGCATTTATTAATGTTAAGAATGCAAAAGCCAAACAAGTCTGAGATGGACCCACAACACCTGGTTTTTCCTTGCTGTATGGAAAGGATAACTAGCTTAAAAAATGCAGTGCAACTAGACTGTTCTTAAACTGCAGCTCTGTAGAGACTAACCCTTGCTGCACAACTTTTCTCTGGCCTCCTTGTGCTGTAATATATAGTTTTTACTGCATGGGAAAAAACAGAAAAAGGTCTTTTAGACTTTAGATAAGTGTGACTTTTTTGCGTATGTCATAACATGAGCTGCCTAAACTAGTTATTTAATGAATGTAACGTTGTTTCCCCTTTAGAATGAGTTTAGCCTGCATCAAAGCTGGTTTAGTGTTTTATTAGTGTTTTCTAGGGTTGTAGAGATACCTGTGGCATGTTTGTATACAAATACTACAATACACTTTTCAGTAATTTTTTTTTGGTAAAACCAGTTTACCCTTGACGCTAGCTAAGGAAGCAAGTGTGGGTGGATAATGCTTACTATAGCTTGTAGTCTACAGCTTGAATTTTGCATCAGTTACTGAAATTCATTTTAATGAAAGTGGGGCACTACTATAAGTTTAATGCTGAAACAGGCTTCAAGACTTTCCATTTTAATTAAAAAAAAAAGTTAATCTAATGACTTTCATATTAATATATTCTCAAATGCAGAAGTTCATGTAGATTTATAGCATTTTGGTGACTGATGTTTAGTGGCACCAGTTACATGTGCGTTTCTGTTAAAGGGGTAGTTACCACACTGTATTCATCTGACCATGCACGTTTTCAAAGTGTGCCTGCTTTCCAAGTGACAATATAGGAGACTAGTGCAAACTGCTCCCAGAATTCAACAATACTAGAAGTATGTTTGCAAAAACCTGCAACTTAATCTTCATTTGTAAGTATATTGGCTCAGAGATTAAAGTACTCCCAGACTGATGTGCAGATAACTGGTTCAAAAAACATCTAATCTTCATTTGACTGCCTGTTGTTATAAAACCACTAGGTTTCCTGTATGTATTGCTCCGTAGGGAACTGTCAACCTGTTCAAAATGTGCTCTAAATAATAAAGATCGTTCTGTTTCTTAAGGAAACTTGTTCACATTTTTTAACTGATTTGAAAACAGACATCTTGTACTATCTCTTTAAAAAGAAAATAAACTAAATTAGTAAGGTAAGGTCAATCAGTGTGTATCTGAAATTCTGTTATATAGCTGGTGAAGGTGGTCCTTGAAGAGTCCTCTGTTTGTGTCTTAATGCCTTGTTTTGCAGCACATTCTGAAGTGCGCTTGGCTAGAATCCACTAGCAGAAGATAGCTTGAACCAGTAGAGACACTGTACATCTGGTTCATCATTAGAAATCTGCTTGTAAACTTTTTTTGTCAATTGTAGTTCCATGCAGACAAGATGTTTTTTGTGATTGATTTTGCTAGCCATCTTAAACTGGTGTACAGTTGCGAACAGTTCAGTTTCTTCTTGCAGTTGTCCCGGAAAATGAAATTGGTCTCTGCATTCAGCAGAAGTGGGCAAGCACTAGGGAGCCTTCTGGGAATTGGTTAGTAGCTTCATCCTCTAAGGTGGAAGCTGTGTTGATCCTGTCTGCGCTGCCAGTTCTTCTGGTAACTACTACTATATACTTTTTTTCTGCATCGAGAGATGCTAGTTCTTCCCTTTACCATACCTCTTTCTGGCCCATCTTGTGAACTCTATGATAGTCATATGACAAGAGGAAAAAGTGGGGTCTAATCCTATACCCTTTCTTCTTGATTCTAGCCTGCACTGCTTCTATAATCGTTATGTTAAAGCTACCTTCGTATCTGCTACACAAAGTCAAAATAACATTAGCACCTTTCTGAAGTGTCATCTGAAGCTTTTTTTAATGTGAAGGAAAAAACAAATATGTTAATGGACTCTTGTTAAAGAGCTTAACCTAAGGGTTCCTAAGGATGTAAATCAGTCAAAGTGAATTTAAACTGCAAGGGAACTGCAGGCATCAAATTCCTGACAAATTATCAGTACAAATCAGTCTGCAAGAGTCTGTGACAAAACTTGGAACAAACAGGAGTTAGTGCTGTCCTGTAATAATTGTAAAGACTTTTTTTTTTTTTTTGGCAAAGCATTACTTCTTTTAACTGTAATTCTGTCAAAGCATTACTTTTTTAACTGTAATTCTGTCTCCAGTATTGTTGTCTCTCCTGGAGACTTGCAGTGAGCATCTAGACACTGGAAGACTGGACTTTGTGGTGTACAATAATGATAAAGCTACAGTAGTGTATCATAGAAGTATGAGTCTGTTATGATGTTTGGGAAGGGGATTGCTGTTGTATTTTGGGGAAGGGGACGAGGTCAGGGTTTTGTGGTTGACTGATGTGCTGTTGGGAAAGGCATAACTGTTTTAAGTAATCAGAGGGAGATAATAGTTTTAAAGAGAGTCAAGCAAGTGGGTTTATTTAAAAACAAACCTGGTTAATAAACGAGGTAGAGTGTATTGTCATAGTTTATGTTTGAATCTAAAACAACTTGGAGTGTGTTCTAGTTCATAATCAATTGATGAATTGATTTCAGTTCTTCCAAAAATACTACACTTTAAATTTCAAAATATTAAAAGACATGCAGTGGCATTATGTGAATAAAAATAGTTTTGCTCTGGTTTGTGGAAACAGCATTTAACTTGTGTACTCTTGTGGATGTTGAATATTAATGTGTATAATCTATCATAGACTGCGGTCTGATTGCTGTGGACTGTGCCTTATATACAGTTTACTAAATATTAAAATTGTTCTCTAAGATACCAAGATTTCTCATCTTTTAGCTTAAAGATGCCATGGTAGAAGTTCTCAAAACAAGCTTTTCCAGCCAATGAATGCTTTTTTGTTTGTTTGTTTTAATTTTTAAACTTACCACTGTTCTCTATTGTATAGTATATACCAATAAAAACACAAAACTTTGGGCTATCAGTTGCATCTCATGATTAGCATTAAAAGGGAAGATACCTTTTATACTGGGGCTAAAAATATCGGGGGCCAAAATTTCCGATTATTTTGAATGGTCAAACAAGCTATTCCTCCTGGCCTGGAAGTGGAGTCTGCTTGTCGTGGTGTACAGTTACCAGGTTCTGCATTTGAAGACACTTCTCTGAAGCTTCTAACCATTGAATGTGTACAATATGTGGATAGAGGTGTGCCAACAACAGTGGCAAACTGGAGAGAGGTAAAGGATGGAATGTTCCTAGTATGAACTTTAAACCCTTTTTATCATGGGAATTCCATGTAACAGTGCCATAGTGTGATGTGTATTGCCGTGATCTCCTTCCTTTAGAGAAAAGAGAAAGTGAATTTCTGTTGCTGCCTGCTGGGCATCTTTCATCCTTAGCAAATTCATTCATGTTTAGTATTAGTGACCCATTACCTAGCATGTAGTAGTTAAATTGTGTATGTTGAGCTTCAGTGAACAAAGATGACTAAACATAAAACGCAGTTCTCTTTTTTTTTTTAAGATGCTTAAATGCTTTCTCGGTAGTCAGAATATTTTGAAATAGCTCACTGTATAACGTACATATTTTCTTTCCTCTCTTCTTTCCCCCCCCCCCCTTCCA
>VYZM01015727.1:1137976-1156553 GCA_013398915.1 Dromas ardeola | reverse complement strand
CCCTCCTCTTTCCCCCCCCCCCCCTTCTAAGTGTTGCTCTGCTTGGCACTAGGTGCCTTCAGATTCTCCAGGTTCAGTATTTTCAGGTGCTGAACCTCTGTTAGTTGTTTTTGTTCCTTATAGCCAAAGGCTTTGTGTAGCCTTTCATGAAGGGTTAGTGGCGAGTGGTTCCTGGACTGTAGTGAGCTAAGTAAAGACAGCAAATTTCCCATAACTAAGGCTGATTCAGTTAGAGGGTCAAATGTTTTAAATATTCACTTGAAACAATAGCTAACTTTTGATAAAGCATTGAATGTGTGCATGACACTTTGTTCTAATATAAGCTCAAGCAAAAAAGTTTCAAAGGCGTTTTGCTTTATTAAAAGCATGGAAGTCAAGCACCCTTACCATGTTGAAGCAGTACAGAGACACTGTGCCATATCTCACTAAACACCTCATCTTGGCACCACGCAGGTGGAGCTCTGCTCTCTTTGCAAACGGGAAGAATGCCAAGCCCTGCCTACATCTCTAAGGTGTATTGCTGAGTTTGGAATCAGTTCGCAGTGTTGTTTGCTAATCCTTGCATCAGTGTTTGTATCAGTGAGAAGTTCACATATTTTACAACCTGTACATTAAAAACCACTGTAGCATTACAGTGGTTTCTTCTTTTTTTTTCTCCTATGTTGATTTCTGTAAGGTCTGCATAGTTCTCACCTGAAACTGATAAACCTTTTCTTGTATTTGCATTGAAAATTAATAAAGTTGGTCACCCAAAGAGAGAGTCAGTGTTTTCCATTCAGTGCTTTCAGCATATGTATCTTTGCTGTCTTGTAGTTTTTAGTAAGTTTCTACTTTGTTATTAGTTTGCTGTTACTTCTCTTCGTGTCTAGAACCTAGAGAAGTGTTGATGAGAGTTCAGGAAGTCACTTGGACAAGGCTGTAGTATGCCAGTCTGTCATCTTTTGTTGCTATATTGCTGTGAACTCTGAGGTGTGATCAGCTAATGCATGCTCAGGCTGCTGTTTTGTCCTCACATTTCTAATCTGAGTAGACTGCTCACTAGAGGAAGATGAAATTAAACATACAAATTGGAAGTATGTTACCGATACAAATGGTTTGTGTAGTATGTATGCTTAAAGCAATCAATCTTTCTGTCAATTCTTTACTCAATACTGATTTTACTGTAGATGTATCTAATACGGTGTAAGTTCTCAAAAATGTCTGTTTTCTCCTTGCTTTCTTTGGTTTCTAATGCTTGATTTCCTTTACTAATTTATTCTCCCTTGCCTTTTTTTTGTTTTTCTTCTTTCTGCAGCTGAAGAATGCTATGCTGATTCTGACCTGAACTTTCTTATTCCCATCGCAGTGGGCTTGGCGCTCGGCTTCCTTATCATTCTTGTCTTTATATCTTATATCATTGGAAGAAGAAAAAGTCGTACTGGCTATCAATCTGTATAATCTCTTAACTCCGTCTCTGTTACCACCTTCCCTACTCTTCTCCTTTTCCCAGACTCCCTGGTCTGCCCCTTTAAAAAGAAGAAAAACAAATGAATTCATAATTTCTTTATTTAAAAAAAATAATAAAAAATGCTTCATGACAGAGTATCATGCCATGAGTCTGAAGATGAATTGCAGAATTACTTGAAGCTACTATATGATTTTGGAGAAAGTATTCTGAGGACCGTAGAATTGAGTAGGGTTGATGTACATCCACATGAGAAATGTGGTTATTTTGAGTAAAGAAGACATCTATGAGTCTTTATTTCTGTTATTTAACCTTTTTATACAAGAAAATTTCTAGTTGCATCCAGCTATCTTGGATGTTGCTAAAGCTAAAACCATAATTAAAGGTGTGAATGCTAGGTCGAAAGGGACTGTATGTGCTATGGGAAGATGAATACCAAGTTCTTAACAGACTTCTGTTGGGAACTTGGCATATGGCTGTTGTCTTTTTTTTTTTTCATTAGCAGCTTGTTCTTGTGAATTGGTCTGAATTTCCTATTCCTTCTGAATGTAAAGGTAGTACCTGATCTCACTAATAAAATAACATAATATGAGAAGAACACCTGATTCTTCTAGTAAATTAATTTGTTTAACATCAGTAGGGAGAAGTTGACTGCTAATGTACGTTAAATAGCTTTGCACTAGCATGATGTCTTTAATGTCTTTATTCACTAAGATAAGGCTCGTTCCTGGAGAACTTTTGCTACTCAGAAAAGCCAACAGTCTGCTAAAGGAAATGTGTCCTGTGCTATTTTGTTTGTCTGTGCTTTCCCTTTTGTTCTGAGCTCAATTGTGAAATGAAGGTGGGAGGCTGAAATTTCACTGGCTGCAGTTTGTCTCAGCTTTGATTCTGTGCACATAAAAGAAATTGCACAGTGTTTCAGCACTGGTCCACGTGAGGCTCAGGAGCATTTTGAGAGCTCTCAAGGCTGACTAAGAACACAGATTGTTCAGATTCCTGCAGTTCCTTTGGACAGCTTTCATGGGTTAACAGAGGATCACCGAAAAGCTGTGATCTAGGAATGCAAGTAAAGATACAAAACCAGTCTGTTTTGGTGGGATTGATCTGCTTTTAACTTCCTAATTATTGCGCTCTCAAACAACAGTTGAATAGTGTAAGAGCTCAAAATTTCTAGTATGAGGAATGCTGATTATATAGTGAAGAAGGTGACTTCCAAAGGAATAAGAGCATCTGACTTGTTTGAAGATCCTTTCTTTGTTATTAATGCCGTACCTTTTGCAATTCTATGTTCCATATCTAAACTGTACCAAAATAGAAGCTAGTCGTTTGTGGTTGTGTTCTGCTTCGTTCCCATCGGGTGCATGTTGACAGGATGAAAGAAGCTTCTTGCTCTTTCAACCTCTTTGGTCCATTTTGGTCAAAGCCTTTTGCGGCTAGTGAACCCTGATTTCCAACTGTGGGACAGCTCAAGAGCTGCCAGGTCTGCAGAGAGCTACTGACGGCACACAAAGTTTCTGTCCTCTGTAGCAGGTGTTTACTAAAGCTACTGTAATATTTAATATCTCTGTGCACTGAGCCTGTATCTGTGTTGTAGGGAAAGTACCTTCAGTAATTCACATGCACAAAGGAAATCGTCAACACTGATGTTTTAAGTAACTCACAATAGCTATATATTCAGGGAAGAGAGATTTCTAAAGAGTTAGTTTTGATGTTTGAGAAATTATTTTTGTCCTCACTGTGACAAAAGATAAGCTTTACCTGAATCTAACAAAACTGATTTTTGTACCATAAATGGGCTCTAGAACCAAGTTGTCTTTTATTAAGAGTGTAATTTAATGCTGCTGAGCTGGACTGTGTGCTTTGGTTTTGGTTGTCTTGGTCTTTTGTGTTGTACCTTTGCTTTCACAATACTTGATTTCCCTGCCAGTGATAAATGGTGAATTATTTTGAGACTGGCAGTTTCTGAGTAACACCTGCTTGTCTGAGCGTGTTGCTTCTCTGCTGACAGCAGATGGATTCCATCTATGGTTTCATGCTCAGATTGCAGATCAAAGTATTTTGCATCACTTTTGCTAGGTTATTTTAGTACAATGTGGCAATTTCCTAGATGCACACACATACATATATATATATATGTATTTTATATATACATATAAAGTATTATTTTGGGCTTCAGTAGAAGTCAAAAATTGAGCCAGCACTTTAAGGTTGTTGCAGCATGAAGAGTGGTATATACAATTCTCCAAATCTTGAAATGAGTGTACAAATATGCTGAAAGCAGAATATGTGTATGGAAAATAAAGTTAACTAAGGTGTTTATAAAGCTTTGGTTTAGTGTATGTAGACATGCATGCTATTGCTGAGAGCTTTTCCCACGGGATTGTCAACGTGCCTGGATCTGGATGATGGTGGAAAACCAGAAACTTTTGCTTCTAAGCTGTTCACACATTTACATCCCAATTAGTTGATCTTTCTTTGTTGATTGGATCAAAGCATGAGTGCAGCATCTGCTAAAGGATCAGCTGCTTCATGAATCCTTCCAATAGGCAGGTAAGGAATAAATATAAATGAAGTTTTGTCCTGTTGCTGTCCTGTAGGCTCCCTTTAAGTACTGGAAGGCTGCTACAATGTCTCCCCGGAGCCTTCTCTTCTCCAGGCTGCACAACCTCAGCACTCTTAGCATGTCCTCATAGCAGAGGTGCTCCAGCCCTGTGATCGTCTTTGTGGCCTCCTCCGGACCCGCTCCAACAGGTCCATGTCTGTCTTATGTTGGGGGCCCCAGAGCTGGACGCAGCACTCCAGGTGGGGTCTCACCAGAGTGGAGCAGAGGGGCAGAATCCCCTCCCTCGCCCTGCTGGCCACGCTTCTTTTGATGCAGCCCAGGATACAGTTGGCCTTCTGGGCTGCGAGCGCATATTGCCAGCGCATGTCCAGCTTTTCATCCACCAGTGCCCCCAAGTCCTTCTCAGCAGGGCTGCTCTCAATCCCCCAGCCTGTATTGAACCAGGTGCCCTGACCCAGGTGCAGATAGACGGCAATGCCTCTGCCCCTCCTTCCTTGCCTGTCCCTTCTGAACAGCCTGTAGCCATCGATAGCTACAAAATTAGTTCCTAAACATCTGGTTCAGGTTTTTAACAGTTCTTAATAAATAGCTTTTGCCAAATGGTTGTGACTCTTATTGTCCTGGGCTTCTGAACACTTCAGCCCTACAAAGTTAATCAAAATTCCAGGATCACATTATGTGCTGCTTTGAAATTCAGTCCCCAACTAGCCAGCGCGGGCAGGTAAAGTCACAAGCTGCATCTCTTACACCAGTGTTTTAAGAATGGTACCATTGAGTTAATTTTACTGTAGTCATTTTATTTTTAATACCAAAAATTACTTCGTAGAGACTTCTATAGATCAGGAAATGATGGCAGATTAAGTACCTGGACTAGGATGTAGGACAAACATACCATAATGCACTTGTTCAGTCAGTAATTTTAGTAAGTGTGTTTTCCAACTAGTACATGATCCTAAGGTGCCCTGTCCTGCCGTGTTCTTATAGCTCGTAACATGCAGAGTGTTATTTCAGCTCTGTCAAATCCGAAGGCTGTATGCTTTCGGGCCCGCGCAGCAGAGGTTGCTCCGATTAGCAGCACTCCACTCTGAACAGGGCGAGTGTGCCTCGGGGGCCTTTCAGGGTGATAAATTGATGCCTTCACTAATACCAGCATTGACCCCTCAACGATGAAATGACTAAGCGTCTCCCTGTGGCTTTCTGCAGCGTTATAGAAGAACAGGCCTGAAATATTTGGCGGGGTGGGGGGTATCTAACACTTTTCACTGGCATTTCTGTGCCTGAACAAGGGAAGGAGCAGCCATCAACCTGCGGACCATGACAGGGAGAGAAGAGCTCCTTTCACTTGTCCCAGCCTAATGGACTTGATGAGGATTCCTGGGGCAGAGAGAAGTACTGGAGTAAGGAGGAGGAGGAGGGAGAAATGCATTAATCTTTCCACTTCAGAAAGGAACGGTTGGAAAGGTTCAAGGGCAAATGATTTTTTACATGGCCTTTGCCCCAACACCTTGGGTGTGCTGAGCAAGCTGTGTAAAATGCTGCAGTCAAGATGTTCCTGGTGCCGAAGATTCGAGGAGGCATTTTGAGAGCTGCTATTTTCACTTTTTAACTGTGTCATAGCAGGCATAATCCAGAATTTTTGCTGTTTATTATTTTAACAAGAATAGTGCTAATAAACTACCCTTTTGTTAGCTTTTGCCTGAGAAATGCACATAAAGCTATGATAAAGATTAAAGCCAGGAAAAATGCATTCCACAGGGGTCACTCGTAAAAGACCTTATGAAAATAGTGTTCAAATACCAGAGGGGTTTTTTTAATCAAAACTGAAATGCTTTTACAGGTTCTCTGCCCAGGAGACAACTTTTAATTTTTACTAATAATGATTTACATCAGATGATGAAAAATGTGGTTCCATGCTCCATTGCATCTCATTTGTTTCCTAACTATAAACAAAAATAAATTAACAAAAATCTCCATGTGCCTGTTTTTCCTAGCAGAAAAAATGCTGGCTTTATGCTTTAAAAAGGAAAAAGCCTCTGATTGACTTAAGCTAAGTGCCCAGTGATTGCCATGGCTACTTTCCAATGCGGAGTGTGAAGATGATTCGGCCCAGGAAGCGGTCACTGTTTACGTCATTGATAATACCTTTCCCATTCAGGCGGCACTGAATATGGACCAAATAATTCTTCTTCACATCTGTAAAGTGCATAGCCACCAATGGGGACGTATAGTTGACCTGAAAAGAAGGGAGATTTAAGTGTAATTTTTGAAGGAGCGGAAATGAAGGCAGTGCTTTCACGTTCAGTAAAAATCATTAGTAATTGGTTCACGGTTCCCAGGCATCTAAGTGCGTTTGCCTGATGTCCGTCCTGGTCCCTCAGGATGCTGAAGCTGAGCCTTTCTGTGCCTGTGCCTCAGAGGGACAGGATCATGTTGGAGTTTTGCACTGCGTCATGCCTCTTGGTTTGATGAGCCAGGACAAGTAACACCAGGTGATGGGACTCTCAAATACTTTCTGCTATTCTAAACTGACCTATGGCTTGTAATAAGAAATCCATGGTGTTCCTCAGATCCGTGTGCTCAAAGGACATGCAGACCTGGCATCTGGGGCTGTTACTCATCCTCAGCCAGCAGCAGTATGACAATAGGAGTCTTGTGCCTGCCTCATCTTCCATTTTGGCTTTTGTTGTGAAGGTGTGTTACCTCCTAATGCTGTCCAGCCCAGCGCAGACCAAAGCAGTGCTGGCAGCATGTTCAGAAGGAGCCACTGTTGTTGGACTGCTCTGTTTTGAGCCACCCAGCCTGAAGTGGTTTTGTCATAGCTTTGACAGAAGCCCCCTCCTTTTCCTCTTGTGTCACCTAACCCCTGACTTCCCAACGCCCTGGGAAAATGCTGGTGTTGACCTTCTCTGGGAGTCAGCAAAGCCAGTCTTAGTCTTCAGACGATAAATGTAGTCATTCCCATTGCCGGCAAGGGGCAACCGGAGTCCCCAAGGATTTCCGCAGTTTGTCAGAGACAGAAATAGAGTGCTGTAATCCCAGTGCCCTTGGCCTCCCTACTGCCTGCATCTGCCCAAAATAACCAGAAAGCACATCTGTACCCCGTGCAGTAGCTCCTGCCCTCTTCTTCCTAAGGAGACATAACAAAGATGCCAGAGTTCTTACTTACGTGAGTGATCTTGCCATAGTAGGGGTAATACATGAGATCAAAGGTCCCGTTTCCAGGGTAGAAGTCCACCGACCTGAGATCGCTCTCATTGCCTTTCTGTGATTGGAAAAAAACAATAAAGGGCACGGGACACAAAATACAGCTGCCTTCAGAGTAAGGCAAAGGAGCTTTAATCCAGACATCTCTTGCAAAGCCTCATTAGGGCTCAGCTGCCCCTGCCTGCCTGCATGCAGCGTGTTTGCTGTGACAGCCGGCTGCTGCTGCAGCGAGCCAGAGCACAATGGTGCTATGAAGGCACAGGCGAAGGTTACAGAATTTGCTGCCTGTTGATTCCCTCCCTGCGCTTGCCTCCTGCATTATTGCTCTCTAAGGGTATGATCTAGCTGCTGCCAGGGCAGTGGGAGCCCTTCCTTCACCCTGTTGCTGTTGGCTTGCAGGGTGGTCCCCAGGACTGACGGTCCTGTGGAGCGTGTGGGGATGGATGTGACCAGCTCTTGCCTCTCCCCCCAGCTCCAGGCCCTAGCTGGCACCCCGGCACCCAGCCTGCCCTCAGGGGCTGAGAAGAGCACTGCCGGTGAGGCTGGCAGGAGCTGGCAACGCTCGGAGGGTGAGGACCAGGATGGGAAGCAGGAGACTGGTGACCTCTGTTCTCAGCAGGTCAGCCCTGACTTGTGCCCAGAGGCATCACCATCGCTGGGTCCTGTGAGTGTTTGGGGCTGAAATGAGGACAGATATTGGTGGGGTCCATCAGAGGGAGACATTTGGCCTTCTACACACTGCACTGCTAAGCATGAATGAAAGCAGTACCTGCACTTTGCAGTCCACGCTCACGGGAACCCCAGCACCAGGGCGGTAACCTATGATCTGCAAAAACAAGAGACATCCATGCTTGTATGAAATGCAGCGCCAAGCGTGTGCTGCCTCCCTTCTCCAGGGCTTAAGCTCTTCTACGTTCCAGTCATGTTGCTGAGGACAGGAGTTATGTGCCCCCAGAAGCAGGGTCTGCCACCCCGTGCGGTGCAGCTGGCCCATGCCTGCGGGCAGGATCGGTGCATCAGAGCAGAGGGAGAGCAGAGCACCCAGAGAGCCCAGACTCCCTAAAGCAATACAGCCACTTCCCCACACAGCTCACACACCCCCCACATTTATTTTCCCAGCAGCGTGCCTGAGCCACCATGCTATTCGAAGATTTCAAATAAACTCGATTCTTTAAATTCCCATTATGAAGAGTCTGGGGTGTGGGGTGTAGCCCTGAAGCTCAGTTCCTCCCACACAGGGGCCTGGCACAAGACCCTCCAAGGCCCCAGCAAATCAAATCGAGCAAGTTTTGTAGTGTTTCTTTTTTATGTTTTCTAGCAGGTGTGAGCCAGCAGATTTTGGGATTCTGGTTCCCTTTTTCCCTGGGCCTGAGATGTGGAGGATTTTCAGTCCCTGCATGTTCTTTACTCTCTCACACTGGGCTGCACTGAAGGAAGGAATTAAGACGACCAGCTTTGTCTGTACCCGGTTCATCTTCAGCAGGATGCAGGGCTGGCCTTTAGAATAGCCGAATGTTGGGTCCTCAATGCCAGAGCAGTTCTGCAGCAGTGAGCGCTTGAACTGGCAGGCCTTCTTCTCCTCGCTTTCATTGCCCCCTTGGATGAAGTACTGTCCTGAGACACACTCGATATTCTTCTCCTCTTGAACTTTGTCATCATAAGCTGGTGGGGACCAAGAGAGTTGTTAATGTTTCTCGAGACCTGCACAGACCCATGCTCTCAGAGTACATCTGCACGTCAAGAGAGTTAGAAAGTCCCACCAGGAAAGGCAAGACTCCCTCCCACAGAAGATCCCATGACCGCCTTATGAGCCTCCCTTTCTGGGTGGAGGTCGTGAGATGCCGAGAGCTGATCTGTGCCCCAGGAGGAGACCCCTGCACTGTGTCCATGAGTGCAAACAACTCACCAACATGACTCCTGGGGTGCCTAAGAGCTTACCTGCTAGGAAGTGGTGCATGCTGTCCACGTAGGGTTGCCACGTGCTGGGCTGAGAGACATTGAAGGCAATGGTGAACCCATTCAAGTATGGTCTGATCATTACTCCTGGAGAAGGAAACGGACCCTGTTAGAGCAGATGGACTGGCCACAGGCTTAGGGCGTGTGTTGCAGGGGCTGGTTGCACTGCGACTGCGCTTGGGGCTGGGCACAGGCACGAGAGTGGCAGCACCAGCTCACAAATAAACTCTCTCCTCAACCCGCTGCTCCCTCACCTCCATTTCACACCCAGAGAACACCATGCAGATCAAAATATCCCGGGAAACATGGGAGACCTGGAGGGTCTCGGCAGCGCTGCAGGAAAGTGACAGGCTTGGGGCTGCAGAGGGAGGCTCAGCGGTCCCCCGTGCTCCCAGCCGCACAGCCAGCTCCTGGCAGGGAGCAGGGCGAGGGGGCCTCATGTTCCCCACTGGCACGAAAACACAGGGAAAATGCTGCTTCTGACGTAGGGAAAGGAGTTTTTGAACATTATCTTGCCAGGACTCCCCCAAATCTACTCTTGATCTGCATTTTATTTTGAAGATATGAGGTATAAAGGGGCAGCAGCTGATACGAATGTGCATCACCTTGAAATGCCTAATCTTGCCCATTTACCTTGAGAATAATTAGCCTAATAATTAGCATAATTAGAATAATAATTAGTATAATTAGAATGAATGCTTCACATGGGGCTATATAACACGCCTGATCCTCTGCAGAGAACCTGCAGCACTGTCAGCACCCCCAGGTAAGTGATAACAGCCCATGTTACGGAGGGCGGGTTGGCCATAGGAGCGTACATCTCCGGCAGGGCTTTACCGGAGGTCCCTGCCATGCCATTTCGGTAACCCTTGGCTGGGCAAGTGCCAGCAGAGGTGGCCAGGGCTGGGCTGGCTGGGGTACGTACCTGGTGGAGACACGCGGTCCCGGTAGGTGGGCGTGTAGGGGCTCAGGGTGAGCAGCATCACGTACATGCAGAAGGCAAACATTCCTGCCAGGCACGTGTAGAAAATGAAGTAGAACAGTAAGATCAAGCCTGCAAAAGAGAGGGGGCATGTTGCTGTTAACACAACCAGAGCACGTCCCACGGGCTGCGTCCCGCAGGGATGCAAAGCCAGGCTCAGCACAGCGCCCTCGGCAGCTCTGAGTCCATCGTGGAGGTGGGAGCTCACAGCCCCTCTCCGCACACAGACCCTGGCATTTTTGGGTGCAGGACTCTCACCCAGACATACTCCCTGCTCATCCCTGGGGCCAAGGCAGCTGCTCTTGGGCTCTGCACCCCTTTTGCTTCATGGCCCTTCCCAGACCTGGGTCAGGACGAGGTTCGTGTGTCCACCTGCCTCAGCTCTCTCCAACAGACAGATCCCAGCCTTGGCTCTTGCCCTTCCTGCCCCCTCTTGGCATGGTAACAGGTGAGGGTACCCAGCGGCTTTAGCACGTCTGCAATCCCGATGGGGCTACAGGGCGATGCTCCTGCCCCGACTCCTGTCACCTGCACAGAGGGACCCCAGCGCTGGGACTGAAGCGAGCGGCATCGCTCGGGGGCTGCAGCACCACTGGCTGTTTCATAGCCCTGACGTCCAGGGAATGGGTTTGTTTTTCCTCTGGACCAGGCTGACAGCTGAGGGTGTCTCAAGAGGCCATGGCCTATGAATAAAACCCAGCGGCTCAGAAAGCAAAGTGAGGCTCTAACCCAAACATTTCCCAGGAGAAACATGCCGGCAGTTCGTAGGGAGCCCTGGGAACGCAGATGTGCGCTCCTGCCGTGTTTCTGCTGGGACCGTGGTGCTGGGAACCACCGCAGGGCCGTGTCCTGCTGTGGGCCGAGCCGGGGCAGATAAGCTGGGGCTGGTGGCACAGCAGGGACAGTGTCCAGCCCTCCACAATGATGCTGGAACAGTGCCTCCGCTGGGGTGACAAGCTGACGCTTGTTGGGACACGGTTCTTGCTACCGTTCCCGTTGTTACATGTCCTGCGATGCAGCAGGAAGCATTGTCACCAGCAGAGCCGGTGGTGCAGCCTTTCCCAGGGGCTGGGGCGTCCACTGCTGACCCTGTGGCCAGCAGCTCCCTGTATTTTGGCAGTCTAAGTCCCCTGAGCCCCGCGTCCCTGAGGAACACCTTCACGGCCAGCGCAGGGGAGCAGCTCCAGGCTGGGCAAACTCCATCCTCCTCACCCATGAGATGAGAGTGGGGAAGTTCAGCTCCATTCACCTCCAAATACTCTCATTTTAAAGGAAAATTTAATCTTCACAGGAGCTTCAATGCCTGTTTCCTGCTGCTCCTGTACAGGCATGTGAGCACACAAGTGTGTGCAGCCGGGGATATGTGTGTCCATAGGGCAGTGGGGCCATATAGGACACCATGATGCTCCCAGGGCACAGGAAGACACTGCACCCTCCCCGAGGCTGTAAATAAATAACTTCCAGCAGAAGCCAGCCGGGGCCACATCCACACCAGCCTGAGAAAGTCCTCTCACAGGGCTTTTCTCAGCACCTGGCAGAGCCTCCAGAAACCCAAACTCATGTCCCTAAGGACTGTCACCCCAGTACCGCTCCCACACATCCAGCAAAGGAGCAGCAGAACCAGGCTGCCTCCATGGCCACCAAAGGGCATGGGGGAGCAAATGTGGATTTCAAGGTCTGTCCCAGACCAGTGCTCGCGGGTTTTCAGATTCCTCCAGTGCTCATGGGCAGTTTCCTTTGTTTCTGCTGGCTGTCCCCACAGCCTTTGCAGGAGACTCAGAGCACTTGGTGGGGGACATGGGCAGGCTGCAGGGCTTGCGAGCATGTTGCCAATGCCAGCTGCCAAGGGCTGCAAACACTGAGCAGCAGCCCCCGATAGTTCGCAGCCTTACACCGGTGCCGATGTGCACCTGACGCTGGGATGAAGCTGGGGATTTTCACTCCACTGTGAGGGCTGTACACTGTCAGGAGAACAGAGCGGCAAAGGTGGATGGCATCGCACGTGCTGTGGCACCTTGGTCTCTGAGCCTGCCCCAGTGCTCGCCCCACAGCTGTGGGCTGCTCTTAGCCACCTGGGGCACCTCCAAGCTCAGTGATAATTTTTGAAGGGCATATGAATATGGATAAAATAGACAGGGCACTCAAACCCCTCACTGGCACATGCCACCAGCCCCAATAGCACCTGCGGGCTCTGCTCTTGGCGCTGTGTCACAGCCTGGGAAGCTGCGGGGTGACAGTGACCAGCCCTTCCCACTCCAGAGCCAGGACGCACGCAGGCAAGAAGGGCTGCTCAGCCCCGTGGTGGTCACCCTCCCAAAACGCCTGCCCCGTGACACAGGCACTCTTCCCCCACCGACACTGATGACCCCAAAGCCACCCCCTGTGGGCTCCTGACTTACACAGGCAGGAGCCAGGTCACTGGTGGCAGCAGTGGTACGCGGCTGTGGCAGACGGACCTGCAGCCCCTGCACTTCGTTGGGCTCTTAATTTCTTCCCAGTACACAGTCTGGGCAGCCCGAAATCTTTGCTTTTACATTCTCAGTAAACATTGGCATCCAAACCAAGAGTAACTTTCCCAAGGTTTTCTGCTTGTCCTCCTCACTAGTTCTTTATTGCGCTGGTTAGAAACACCTACCCTGAAAATGTGGGAGGGGGGCGGCCATTCCAAGCTATCAAGGACGTTCATAGGCAAGTGCATCCGTCCTGAAGCAGAAAAGGCAACGATCCCCGAAAGCAGGGGTCAAGCAAGGACCTACCCCAGCTCTTGGCTGTTCTCCCCAGGCATGTTCCCTCCTCGGGGTTCCACAGGAACATCTTCATCTCCCCAGCCAGGTCTGCCCAGGTTTTGCTCCCCATGTCTGCCTTGGTCTTGTCCTCCCCGCTGTCAGGATCCTGGACCTTCTCCTCATGCTTATTTTCCTGGAAGAGTTACAGAACACAACCCCCACATGCAAGCTGAACATCTCATTGGCCAAAAATAAATGCAAAAGCACTTAATAGCTGGAAATGTTTCAAATTTCCATTTTCCCATCATCACTCTTGAGTTAAAGAGAGGCAGTTTTGGCTGTTCTGACTTAAGATTGCTTAGATCCCAGCATCTGTTTTTCCATGACATGTACGTCACTGTCGTCACACCGGGTACTGTCTCCTTGTCCTGGCATTCACAGAAACTCATGTATTTTCCACCTGCATGAACATGACCAAAGAAAACCTGCGAGCTGGGAGGGCCAGGGTTGTTCCCACGCTTCTGCAACGCCTCGGAGCTCAAGCCCACGTTTTCTACGCTATCACAGGTGACAGCAGGCAGCATTATTTAAGAGGTCATCCAGTTTGTTTTTCTTGGCGTGTGAGCAAGTGTGTAGTCTTTGGAGAAATCCCTGTGTTGTTATTTTTTAATTACACTAAGTTCCAAGGAAAGGCACCTCCCCAGGCGACGACAGTTTGTGTTTTGCCTCGGTGGTGAAAAATCATTTGTCCGGAGCTTGGGAACACAAATCTCTCTGTACCTGCGCCTGGCCAAGACTTGCTTAAGAGGAGACAGAGCAGTCATACCTAGCCCTCCTTGAACCTGGGGAGGCTCTACGTCTCCAAAAGCAGGCAGCGAGGTGGCAGAGGGTGCAGACCTCGCTTTGAGCTCGGGGCAGGGCTGGGACAGGTACCACCGGGGAGAAGGGGTGATGCTGAGATCTGCACAAGTTCATCGCCTCCCTGTGCTTTAATGCAAACGCTGCTGCAGGGCTTTGCCGCTCCTGGCTGGCTCAGGGCTACGCTCACCCACCCTGGCCACATCTACCCAAGGCCACGATGCCCACTGCAAGCATGGCTCCGCAGAGCTGCACCAGCATGATTGCCCCGTGTCTGCGCCCAAGGCCATGGAAACCCGCCGGCCACGGAAACCTGCCAACCACAGGCACCTGTTGGAGCCAGGGCCAACAAGTGAGATATTTACATCCCATGGGTCACCCCAGGGGCACCGGGAAGTGGCCGACAGCTTGGCAGAAAGTCTGGCTTGGAAATATCTTCAAATCAGGGGGATTACACCCTGCTCAGACACACAAATACTGCAGAACAGTGGGAAAGGCGGGGAGAGCACCAACTCCAAAGCCTGAATTTGTGCCTTGGAGAGCCTGAGCCAGACCCAGGGGATCTGTAAACCATCACCATCCCACTGATTGCCCCAGTCAGACCTGGTTAAAGCCCCAGTGGGGCTCTTCTGGGAGCATGCCTGTGCCAGAGCGCTGCTGCTGGCAAAATGCCCACAGCCACCTGTACAGCGAAGGCAATGCTTGGCCCAGGGCCTGCATCCCGGGCTGGAGCCCTTCCTGAGCCAGCTCCTGCATGGACACAGCCCTGTGCCACGCAGGGCTGATGAAACAGAGGATTTTTGAGCAGCAAAGCAGCAGCCCCAGCACAAGTCACCAGCAGGGACATGGTAGTGGAGGTGCAGGGGCTGCCAGCTGCCAGGACACCCGTGGAGGAGCAAGTGATGGAAGAGGAGGGGTCCTCTTTCCTCCCACTCTCCTCCCCATTAAATAAAAGAGCTACCGGCAGCTGTTCCGGAAACTTTTCCTCAGACTGCCAGAGTAGTGGGGCTGCTCGGAGGGACCCTGCACCAATGTTCAGTGTTGCTTTGGGAAAAGCCCTTTGTATTTGATGCCAGCTGCAGCTCAGAGGCACCGAGGGCGGCACATGGGCTGTATGCAGAACGCTCGCCCAGAAGCTGCTACCGATGCTTTGAGCTGTTGGGGGACACAGCGACAGCCCCCCATGGCCTCTCACCTGGGGAACCCCATGGTTCTGCCCCACAGAAGGCTTTTGCAAGGAGGGAAAATTTTCTGTCTCCCCTGGCTCCACGCTGTGTATTCAGCACTCAGTGAAGGATCCCGTCCTGCCAGCTGGGAGAGACCACGGGGGCTCCAGGGCAGCACAAGAATGCTGGGGGGGCAGGCAGCCTTTCCCCATGGATAGGGAGGTCTGTGGGGGGGAGCTGGACAGGACGGGATGACCTCCCTGCCAGGCCCCTGGTGGAGGTCCCTGAGCTAGGGAGCTAGGTTAGGTCTGGATTGCAACACCTCCCAGGTGTTTTAGCTTTGCAGCCCAGGACCAGAGCTGGTCTCTGAGCAGTCCCTTGCACCTGGACAAGGGGCAGCAGGAGCGGCAGGAGCCAGGGTAGGAGAGTGCTGGGGCAGGGAGGGGGCACAGCCATGGCAGGACCTGTTGGGACACTGGACAGCCCTGGGCTGCTGCCACCATGGCAGCTGGGGTGACTCTGGGCAGCAAAGCAAAGCTGGGGATCATCCCTGGTGGGATCACACTGTGCTGACAGTCATGGGTGTCCTGGAGGAGGCCGGGGGCTTTCCCCCATCCTCACCCCAGGCCAGGTCAGCTCTCAACGGCAGCTTCCTCCTGCTGAAAGCCAGGTGTGCAGAGGGTGACCCATGCCCAGGTGTCCTAGCCCCCCTCACTGCCCAGGACCACCAGCTAGACCCCCTGCTGCCCCTTCCCCTCTCAGTGCAAAGTGTTTACGCTTTGCCCAAGGGACAAAGCAGCAGTTCCTAAAGCAAAGTAACTATATTTATCAGCCACAGAGCAGGTCCTTGGCAGCAGCCCCCACCTCGCCTCTCGGAGGGTGGCCAGCAGCCCCCAAAAGACTCACCGCCTCCTGGTGGGGGCTCTTGTACTGGCCCTCCGTGCCCCTGGTGCTGGCATTCCCGTCCATCCCTGGGTGGGAAACACAGAGAAATGTGAGCATTAGCAGTGCAGGAGCCCAGTGCAGGAGCCCAGCTGCACCATCACGGCTGCCACATTGTCCCAGCCTTTGGGGACACATGGGCACAGCCCCCTCCCCAGCACAGCTCCCCAGCCCCACGGCACCCCACAAAACGGCTGGGTGAGCACGGCTGCACCAAGACCTTTGCCCGTCTGCGGGGAACCACACTGCTTTCCCTCCCTACCCTGCAGGACTTCAGCGTTCGGGAGCGGATCAAAAAATAACTTGCTTTCCTAAGGGAGGTGAGCTCAACGCAACAGGATCCCGTCCCGAGCCCCCCTGGCATCTGGTGCCCTTTGCAGCACCCTCGCAGCATCCTGCCCTGCGCCCAAGTCCCCACCAAGGCCAGCCAGCGCCCTACATGGGGAAGCCAAGCTCTCCGCCCCGGGGAGACTGTGTAGCTGTTAATAAACATTAGCAAATCACTAGGGCTTTCTATGGCCACATGTGTCCATCAATATGTGCTTGTCAGTCATGGCAGGGCCATGGTTAATGCTTGCAAAATCTCTTTTGCAGTGAAGGGGTAGTGCGAGGGGCAGGTCTATATTTATCCCTTTGAATTGAGAACGCAGCTTCCCCAGTGTGGCTGTGACAGCCAGGCACAGCCACCGAGACCAAATCCAGAGGGACACCTTGCTGTGACACCCTGCAGGCTGGGGCTGGGGAGTATCAGGTTTTCCCCCATCAGTGAATTACGGGCACAAGATGGTGCATTAGGGGCATGGGGGTGTATGTGCTGAAGTCCCCGTGCTGCAAGGAGCCAGCATGGTGGGAGAGTTGGGGGCTACTGGGGGGTCAGGGCACTGGTGTCAGTCCAGCCTCACCAAAACCCTGCCTGCTGCTGCACGTGCAGCAGCGCCAGGAATGGCTCCAGCGGTGCGATGGCAGCGTGCGAAGGCTGCCCGTCCCTGGCTGTGCCCCATGCAGCTCTCGAGGAACAGTGGGGCTTGTTTTACACCGTCTCTCCCAGCAGGAGCTCAGCACCATCCACCAGCTCATTCCCTCGGCACATTTCCAATGGGATCGGCAACCCTTCCCTTCGCAGGAGAGCCAGGCCCCATTCAACAGTGGGGAAAGGCTGCCTTGCCCCAGGCTGGGGCTTTGCTGGAGGCACGGGGTCATCTGTCCCGGGCTCCGGCAGGGCTGCACCGCGCCATCCAAGCGGGCAAAGCACCATTTCTCCCTTTCCTCTCCCAAGTGTGGCTGAAAGCCACTCACCGGCTGTGCTAATAAATGGGCGCAGCGGGAAAGAAAGAGGCCTGGCAGCTGCCCTGGTCTGTGCTGAGTTGGCCGGAGCTGCCGCATGCCTGCTGCCGGGTACGCAGGCAGGGCTGGCTTGGTACTGGTGCCTGGCCGCAGCCAGGCCTGCCGGCGGGAGGGCACACAGCAGCCATGCTCACAGCTGGCTCTCCGGGCCGGGCTGGGGCCTTGGGACCGGAGAGTTGCCTGCCCGAAGCTCAGGATCTGGGATGGGGCACAGGGATTTAACTCGGCCTGGGAAATTGTGGGGCATCAGCAGTCCTCCAGGGCACACGCACCCTGTCACAGCGGTTATGCTGCCGCACAGCCTGGCCCTGGCATGGAGCAGAGGAGGGAGCTGAGACCCATCCCCTCCATCACTGGCATGGAGTGGGGGCGACTGAGCAGGAGACCAGTGCCAGCCCTGCTGCCGGGTGGGGCACAGGCAGTGAGCACAGGGCCCCACTAGTTCATCCGAGGCAAACAACCGCTGTTTTCTCTGGAGGTGATTCGTTCTTTGCCATTAATTGATCTGGGCATTTGTAACTTGCCTCTTGCACCGCTGTCAGTATACGCTTTCTCTTTCCCCCTGGGAGAAGCTGCTAATTAGGCTCTTACCCAATAAAAGTGTGGGGATTTTCGAAGCAGAGGTAGGATTAGTTTCTTTTAACTTGATGAAATATGCTTTGGCTTCAAATAATTACATGATTTGCACTTAGCACCTCTCAGCCCAGGGCATTAAAGTGATTTACAAGCAATTATGAAGCCTGCTGGGAAGATGCTTTTATCCCCATTTTACAGATATGATATGGAAAACAGAGGTTGAGGGCCTGCCCCAGCTCCTTGGCCGAGACGTGGGGAGCTTGCAGTGTGTCCTGGGAGCGCTGCCTTTGTGGGATGGGGCACAGGCAGCAACGGGCATCGCCACCGGAGCAGAGATCTCGGAGCACCGAGAAGTGAAAATCTGGGCCAGTAGCCGTAGTGGTGTGGCTGCCCAGGAGTGCCACCAGCACTGCTCTGGGTCTTAGCACTGCCCTGGGTCTCAGCACTACCGGGAGGAGGGAGAAGGGGAGGATGAGGGGACAGAGAGGTGCCAGGGAGACGTTTGGTGAAGGACAGAATGGCCTGGAGCAGAGGGGTGGGAGGTGCGGTGGGAGCTGCTGGGGTGCAAGGGGTCTGGGGAAAAGATGGGGAGACCCAGCAGCAGGGAGGTGCGGGGACGATGCAGCGCCGGGAACATCCCGGAGATGGGGCAGGAGCTCTGTCCCTCCCCTCCCAAAAAAACCCCTCCGGACCACGGTCACTCCCGAGGGTTTTCATCAGAACGGCACCAGCTCCGCGTGCGGCTCCGGACCTCCACCGGGCTGCGGCGGCTGAGCGGTGATTTGGGAAGGAACGGCACGCATCCACCGGCTTTCC
>VYZM01015727.1:1103289-1137562 GCA_013398915.1 Dromas ardeola | reverse complement strand
CCCTTCCACCCCACCGCCCTCCCGCACCGGGGCCGCGGCGGAGACCCCCGTGGGGCGGCCCGCTGCCCGGGCGGAGGCGGCCGCCGCGCCCTCCGCAGCCCCCCGGGTCGCGCAGCATCCCTGGGAGCGGGGACGGAGAGCAGCGCTCCTGCACCTCCCTAATTAGGTCAGAGAATCCCTCGTACCGCTCCGCGCCGGCTGCTAATTGCGATTTCCCCGGCCATCCAAGCAGGCGATGAGGCCCCCCGACGCCTGCGGACCCCCTCCCGTGGGCCTGCCGCCGGGGCCCGTAATTAGAGTGCGGTTTGGGTCACGCTAACGCTTTTTGAGCAGAGAAGTGGAGCAAAAGGAGAAGGGCTGGGAAGGAGAACGGCTCCGTGCCATTTGCCCCCAGTTCTCCTCGGGTAAAAGTTGGAGCTGGCTTCCTCGGACTGCTTTGCGCTTTTTCTTTGCTTGTGGCTTTTCCCCCCAAAGAACAAGATGGAGAAGCTGGTGCTGTTTCTGTACCATCTTGTCTGTTTTCTTCTGACAATCAGGAAAAAAACTTGAGTAAATCAGGGGCAGTACAAAGATAGGTATTATTGCAAACTTTTAAAGTAATCTGGAAAAACCTGCTACAACCTTGTTTTTAGAGCAGGCTTACATATGGCAACTATAATAAGAGGGTGTTTCTGAGGCCTAAAATAAAAATGATCTTTCTGAAGCCTGTCCAAATTCCGAGTGCCATTTTAGCAAAAGAAATAGCCAGAATATAGACAATATTAATTTCTGTACATCTTCCTCACAGAGTTAAGCACAGTGTTTCAAACTCACATGGAGGTAATCACTGCAAGTATTGAGATATCTAATTTGTATATCACAGAGAAAAGGCTATTACTGTCTCTTAAAAGCAGAGATAGCAAAGCTGTCGTAGCTCCACTTCTGCGTGTAAAGCTATACCAAACTTAGTAGCAAAGAGGAAAACGATCTAATGAGGAATACTTTCAGCAAAAATTGATGTTGAGAGAGGATTTCGCCAGGGCAGCCCTTCAGCAGCTAGCAGTGAGGATACTGGCTATGAGTCCATGTATGCTGAAGCAGCTGCAGGCATCCTTACAGAAGTACAAAACCACTTTCTCAATATATACGTAACAAAATGTGTTTTCAGAGGAAGAAAAAAATGGAATTAGTGTCCTAGTACAGAGCTGAAGTGGAGGTAATCACATTATCTCTTCAATATTGCATCTTTCTCCAATATCAAGTTGAAGGATTGTGGTTGGTTTCTTGGTTTTGTCAGGACTTGGAATTAAAGCATTTTTGGGTTTTTGTGTTGTTGTTTGGGTTTGGGGTTTTGGGGGTTGGGGTTTTTTTGGTTTTTTGGGCGTTTTGGTGAGGAATATTATGAGGAATATTGAAAACCTTTCAGAAATTTTCCAGTTGGAAACCTTTTGTTTCACTTCTGTATGGCATGTTGGTGTGTGCCAGTTGTGAGCTGGAAAACAATGTAGAAACGTAAGCGTGGAAAACATGGTGGTTCTGAAACAAGCTCAGGATCCATGAACAGTGTTTCAAGCGGCTTCTTTTAGAGTGTTTTCCTGCAGAAATGCTATTACAAAATACTCCGGGTTTGAGGAAAACAGCACGTTTTGCAGGTTTTTTCTTTGTAACTTTTTGAAGCATCTCTGATGGAAATGCAGGAATTCCTGTTTGTGTGTGTAAACGCGATGCTCGTGTACCCACAAGGCTCGCTCAGACGTGCTCCGCGGGGTGGTTTTTGCACGGCACACAAATATCTGTGTGCCCACACAGCCTAACTGGAAAGAGTTTAAGCTGTGTAAGGAACATATGGCTGGTTTGACTTATCTTCTGCTCATTTGCCAGCCAAACTATAGCAGTAATCAGAAGTTGGTAACATACCATGTGTGTAAGCAAGACAGGTTCATTCTTTGTCTCCTTTTGGGACTAATCTATGTAAGAAGTAGCAATTTTTTCTCCAATTTCTAAAGTTTTGCTTAGCTAAACCTTTGGTCCCAGGACTTTGGAACTTTCTGGTATTTATGTGACACTTGCATTTAAATGATCACATTGGAACTGGAGCATGGCACAAACGATAGTATTTGGAAGGCAATACACACAGAATGGCCTAACATCTTGATGAATTTTGAATGCTTTAGAAGTCTAGATTTTATATTATTAGCTTATTTGACAGATTTAGAAGAATAAAAAGATTAACCCCAAATGCAACATGCGGCAAACAGTTGTGTACTTTTATCTCCGTCCTGCAAAAAAATGGCATGAAACACTGATAAAAGATCCAGCCTGGATCTTAGGGTTCTCTAGGAGCGATTTATTTTTATTTTGTTTGAAATTAGTAACTGTCTAGCCATTCATCCCAGCTAAGGACTAACCTAGTTGTCAGGATCCAGTGGTGCGGTCACAGCCATGCTCCGGGACATGAGCAGAAGGTTTGTGGGTGGAGAGCTTTCCTTCCAGAGGCGCTGGTCAGTCAGAAAGGATGTGGCTGTTCTTGATAAACCTCTCTTGCCTTCCATCTCCTGTGTTGGGGCTTTTAAGCCCCAAGTTTTGGACTTGTCTGTGATTTAGGAGTTGTCTGTTGGTGTGGGTGAAATTATCCAGTCCCGTGCCCATGGCAGCTGTGCCAGCATCGAGCACGGAGAGGGAGCGCTCCTGCCAGCAGCACGGCTGGTGGGTCTGGTCGGGGCAGGTGCGGAGGAGCAGCAGGGAGCTGCTGTGCTTTTCCCTGGGAAGAGCTATCCCTGCGGAAGAAGGGAGATAATTTGTACTGTATCTGTACAGCTGCGTTGGTGTAGCTGTTAGGGTGAAGAGATCTCTAGCTCTGCTGCAAATGCGCACAGACCCTAAAGAAAGGCCTGTGGGGACCTGGGGCGTACATCTTCAAGACAGAAAGCTGCCCAGCAAGGGCTGGTGTGCTCCTCTCTCTGGAGCATTTGGACAAGGAGGTTGTACTTGGCTTGGCTGAGTCTTTCCTCCCAGCCTGTCTGCAGGTGTTTTATCTCGCCACGTGCAGGCTGTCCAGGGAGCCCCTGAACCCCCCACTGATGGTGGAAGCAGCTCCTTGCTCTTGGGTCACATCCCTGCCCTTCTCTGAAACGCTCTGAGAAGTGCAGGTAGCATGAACATCACTTGGGAGCCTCTGAGGTGGGAAATACCTTTGCCTGCTCTCAGGATGTGTTGGGGCGCCCCAGGCTGCGGGGATGAGATTCAAGGTGGCCCCAGCAGCCCACAATGTGGCAGGGAACCATTACAGTCCATTATCCTATCAGCTGCTCTCGCGGGTGATGGGTTATGTCTACATAACGTATGAAATATAATCAAAAGGATTGTTCCGCACAGTGATGTAAAGATGGCAGAGCACACGCTGAACAAACACGCCTAAAGACATTGCTGAGCATAACGTCACAGCCAGCTTTCCTCTTGGCTGATGGAATCACTGTTTTATATTAATGTTCATTTGGGACATCTATAAATATATAAAAGAAAAAAAAACATAATCAGGCAGCTGTAGATGAGTTTTACTAATCCACAAATTCATTATTCAAGCATCTAAAAATACCTAGTCCTTGCTGAAAGTAGAGGATGATACTACAGGAGGAGAAGTGGCTGTTACTGGTGATGTCTCATTTACATGGAAAATTGGGGATGCTGTATGCTATGATTACAGCCAAGATTTCCCTGCTCAAAACAAGTAGCATACCATGTGGTTATTTAGCTTGATGTAAGTAGACAGATCAGAAAATACATAAATGCCTAATGGTTTTATTTCTTATTAGCTCAATTGCCCCAGGAGCTGGGAGGCTCCGATGTATCCAAACAAGCTTTGCAAAGTTGCAGTTCTTAAGGCTGTCTTCATCTATGTCAGAGCAATGATAAGAAAATGTGAATTCAGATGCCCTAGAAACGCTTGATAAAGCATGCTAGTGAAGGTGAAAAGTGACAGCTAAACCCAAAAATATTCTCAAGTTAGAAGAAAGAAAATTCACCACGATGCGGTTGGCGGTGGGAGGAGAAATTTGCGGTACCGTGACTGTCCCCAGGTGGAATCAGCAAATTCTGTTGTGTGTGTGTGTTTTTAGGGTCGTTCAATAGAAGAAAAAGAAATTCCCTCTACGTAACTGTGACTCTCCTCATTGTGTCAGTATTAATTCTAACGGTGGGCCTAGCTGCTACAACAAGAACCCAAAATGTGACTGTTGGAGGTTATTACCCAGGGGTTATTGTAAGTATAGAACTCCTAGGTAGGTCTAGAAAACTTATTGCCTACAAAGTCCCTTGTAATGCTGCAAATGTTATAAAGGGTGATCTTGTCCTGAATATTATGCTCGGCTACTTCATTGCCATTTGATTTATTTGTTTTTTTTATTATTATTTTGCACCTGCTGCTCATTCCCATGCAAAAATCCCATCCTGGTGGCAGCTTCCTCTGAGCTTAGATAATAACATGCTTTTGAGCTAACGGTGAGACAGATAAATAGGTCTTGTGTCAGTCAAAGCAACCCGAGAACTTCTTTGTTTGCATACATCACATTAACCCCAGGCAGAAGTAAGGCAAGGGAGGACTATAGGTGCCAAGAACAGTTGAGAGACCAGGTCTTGAATGTTCACGTGAACTCGTGGTCATCAAGTTCACTTGCAGAAGTGTTTAACGATTCGGAGTCCCTGAACGAGAAGAAGCACGTTAGCAGTAGCCGTGGCAGCATGCCAGGGGAGCTTGCACATGAAAGCAGCTAGCACATCCATTTCTTCTTTTTTATTATCAACGGATGAAAATGGGAAAGGACAATCTTGTAGCTTCAAATGTCTCAATTTAGAGAAGACCACTGGTGCCCAGCCTTCTTGCCAGTAGATGTATAACCTCCTGCAGAAGCATAAGGAGCAGGTTCCCCATGCTCCTCCCGGCAGGAGCAGAGGTCTTGCGCGAGCTGGAAGGCAAGTCTTGGTCTGTTCCTGCACGTATCTGAGACATGCTCAAAAAGAAGCACAAAAAGGACTGATCCGCAGGGAAATTAGATGACTTAGCAGGTTGAGTGTAACTGCAGCCCCCCAGCTAGAGGCTCTTGGTGTAACAGCTGTGGAGTGCTCCGCTTTTAGGTTTGAAGCCTAGAAGCTGAAGAGTTAAAGCCAGCCCAGATAACTAGGTGGAGACTTGTTCTTGCCTTATTGCAGTTTGATTTATTTGCCACGCATTGCTGATCTCCGGGAGGTTTATACTTCTCTGTGGACAAGATCTTCTGTGACTGAAGAAAGGCCTTTTACAGACATTACTGTGGAACATTGTTACAGACTGTTGGGCCTCTTTGGTTTAGGATTGATTTTTCTGGCCTGTCCCAGTAACTCCTGCATTTAGGCCTGATCTTTTTTAAAGAGAAGTATAGAAGGAAGGTGTTGAGAAAGGTGACAGGCTGGCTTCAAACTCTCCACACTTAACCCATGCTCCTTCAGCCTGAGGTAAACCTCACGCTTCTGAGCAGGTCCTACAGACTGATGCAGATGGGTAGAGCCTGTTGTTCACTTACCCTTGACATCTCCAGTGCCATTTATGCTCTGGGAACGTCAGCATCACTTACGCTTTTGTAGGACTCGGTCTACTCAAGGAATTAATGAATTCCTGGACTTGGGAAGGGCATTGAGTTACTTTATTCAGAGGCACCCTCACAGTTTGTCTTTGTTGCCAAATTCGCCCTCAGTTAGTTCATTAATCCGCTGTGTGGAAATGTGTGACGACCTCGCCTGTCTCCCTGCACAGGAAAACATATCAGTTTGCTGCTGGATGCTTCAGCAGGTGCTTAAAATAGCTGATGTTTCGTAACAATCTGGGATTTCTCATTTTACTGTGGAAAAAGGACTTGGTGTGGCGCATGAGTACTCGGTGAGTTGTCCCCGAGCAGGTGGCTTCCATAGACCCGAAGAAGCAGGTCCTTGCAGGTCTTGTCATCCAGAACTTCACGCGAATGTTAGGCCTGTGTGCATCTCCATCAGGGGTTTCTGTGCAGTGTTAGTGGTGCACCACCATTAGTCATACCCCGAGTACCCTGCTTTGGTGAGAAAAGATAGAGCCAGAAGTCTCTTCATATGGTGGGTGACTTCTCCGTGGGTGGATGGGATCATCTCATGGGACATCAGATGTCTCGTTGCTGTCATGCCTAAAGTACTGTTCTTTCATCCTTTAACTTGTGTGTCTTGGGCAAACACCTCTTGTGCAAGGAGGAAACATGCAAAGAAGGCTGTCTGATGTGAGGGATTATATTCCCAGGCCTCTGCTCCAAAGGAAGGATAGAACCAGGCACTGGAGACCTTCCACGGGTCAGTGGGATTTTGTTTGCCTGGGTTTTTTGGGGGTTTTGTCTGTTTTATTTTCCCAAACAGTGCAGTTCCTCATTGACACAACTGGACAAGCTGAAGCAAAGGGTGCAATGACATGTCCTATAGTCAGGCTGCCTTCACCCTCCTCCATGACCACCAACACCTTCACAACTACATCTGTGAACAGGCTGTGCCTCTGTGGGAAATATCCTCACCTGTGGCTGGATGACTGACATGGGCCTGGGAAGCCCAGAGTGTAAGAGCGATGCTCAGCAGACAAGAGTGACGATGGGGTGCAGAGGGCAAGCACCGTTGTGGAAGTGAAGCTCTGAGAGATACATGTGCAAGTTATACCAGCTTCCAGCATCTGTGTAAATGATTGACCTTTCTTAGGCTTTGACTGGCAAACCTCTTCCGTAATGGTTCCTTCTCAAGTGCGTTGACCTGGGGCTTTACTCTGGAAAAGCATGTTCATTTTGTGTCCTGCCCTCCTTTCAGACAGACATCCCAGCGCATCATATCCACCAGCAAATACGTGATGCAATTGATACAGATTACTAAGATCTCTTTGTCCCATCCATCTGGTCTCGTCCCAACCAGAAGAACGACTGGTTTTCCCGTTAATGCAATGTGAATTCCCATTAATTACTGAGAATCCACTGATTTATTTGGTCTTTACCTGTTGGATGTACAGACTTGCTCTAATTTCTTCTTTTGGAATTATCTTGAATTATCTTAAGATTTCACCTTTTTGGTTTGAGGCTACTCTGAAGCACCACATGGACATTTCTCTTAAACTTGTTGGTTCAAGTTCAAAGGGCACAAAACATTTTTCTTGAGCATTTGCCTTAGGTGTGTGTCGCCACATAACTTTCTTGCTGCTAAACATCACCAGACTGAAAATAATGCCTGTATCCATGTCACTCTTAATGCCTGGATCTCCCAGGTTTTGGGCTTGGAATTGAGCTGCAAAATTCCCATTGCTTGGGGAAGGTGGGAGTTGTTGCTTGCCCAAGCTGAGCAAAATAATAAGCCCAGAAGTGCTGGCAGATCAATTTGGGGCAGTTCAGCACTGCCCCTGGCTCTCTGCCCTGCTGCCCCAGTGTTAAGCACCACCTGGATTCAATGCTGTGCGTCCCACTGTGGTAGTTTGTCCCTGATGTGGGGACAATGGTCTTCGAGAGCTCAGTGCAAGGCAGGTAGCCGGGATCGGCTGCTCCGCTTTAATCCCTGCCGTTTGAGCCAGCAGCCCTTGCTGCCTGCAGCACTGCACCAAATGTTACCGGGCTTAGGCAGAGCAGGTGAAGAGTTAAGCCCAACTTTTCATCGTGTTTGTGTCTGCTAATCTCTGCACATCCCTCTGATTGTTAGTATCGGATTTATTAAACCTTTTGTTTTTCTGTTCTTGGATCTTAAAATATCGATTCCAGGTTAGTTGACTCATTCTTGAATCACTGCAGCTTGTCTTGTGCCTTATTCTGCTTCCTGAGGAGTTGGCCAGTTATTTGGCATTCTCACCTGGATCTTCACTGCCCCTCTAGTGTATTGACTGGATTTGTACCTGCTTAATATGACCACTCCAACGGTAGGACTTTTCCGGCATTTCTCATTTTGCCGACCCATAGAAGGGAAGTTGGATAAACTCTATACCAGTCAAAGACTTTTCTCTCTGTGGCACAGAAGTACTTCTGTATCTCCTCCTGTGGTCCATGGCTTCTGGTTGAAGTCCCTGTTTCTGGGCTGGCTGAGGTGTGCTCTGTCCTAGAAACTTCTATTTAGTGTAGCTAAATAGCTTAAGGCTACGGAGAAAGGAGACGGGAAATCGCACTCCTGGCTGACTTCACTGAGCTGAAATAAGAACAATGTTGTCAGTTATGGCAGCAAGAAAACATGCTTTTGCTGGAGTGGCTTATTCTGTTGGCTGGGCTGGCATGAGTTTTCTGGTAGAAGACGCTGGTTAATGCATCCTCACCCCTGGAAATAAGGGAGGAATAGAAGGTGGCAGAAAACTGCTAAATCTTCCTGAGTATAATTCTCCCTTATTTCATAGTTCACATCAAGAAACTCTCTGAGTTGAAAACCTTGGTGAGGTTCCAAAAGCTAGTCCCGCAGATTCTAGTGATGTGGTCCTCCTAGGTTTGCATCTGGAGGCTCCTGAGTGTAGAGTTGTTCCAAGACAGCAATGTATATCCTCATCCACCAGCCATTTCTCAGCGTCACTGGGGAGGGGCTGGAATTCAGACCTCATCCTTTTGGTTTCTGCACACGCTTTTAGTGTCGTATAAGGGATACACTTGATAGTTCCCGCTAGTGAGAGACTCCACTGATTCCTTGCTGAAGGAAGAGTGCTCACACATCTGCAGTATGTTCTTTTGCTGCTTCTGGATTTAATTGTGTTCTGTCTGTATGTAAAATATGTTGGATATTGTCCTGATCTAAATGCTAACAATATGTTGTTTTTCAGCTTGGTTTTGGGTCATTTCTTGGAATAATTGGATCAAACTTGATAGAAAACAAAAGGCAAATGGTAAGTTCATTATAAAAATTTCTTTAAAAGAATGACAGTAACTCAAATTTTGTATGTAAATAGTATTATTGGTTTTCCTAACTTTTCCAGAGTAGTGTTACATACCTCTTGAGAACTAGGGATGGTTTCTGGCAGCCCAGGAGAACAAGGCTGTTAACCCTGATACTTTTAAATTAAAGAAAACAAAATGCACAAGGAAGCACAAAGTGATTTTACACAATCTCATTGAACTCAGTGGGATTTTTTTAAAGGGCTTGAAACTGAGTGTTTGGAGTTTTCAGGATGGTCGGTGCTTCACTTTCTGTTCCAAGCAAAGGACAGAGAGGTGTAACAGCACGCTGTGTAACAGCCAGCCCAGAGACTGGAGGTGAAAGCCCTTAGAGGGCCCAGCAGAAAGTCCTTCCTGAGGACAAGGGTGCGCAGAGCTCTCTGCTCTAGATACGTCTAGAGAAAAAGTCACTTGAGATATTGACATGATGAAAAGCATGAAGCCTGGTGTGATTGAAAAGCAACCACCTCCTCCAGTGTTGTTGATTTACATGCCTGTTGCTGGTCCTTGTTTCCAAACACCTTTTCAAGTAGTTTTTCAACCAAGAAATTTTTGCATGTTGTAAAGCAGCAGCTGGGGACCTGAGAAGCACAGAAGACACTGGCTAGACCAGATGTGCGGATCACAGCGCTTTCTGGTTCCCTTCTCACACTGCAAGGAGGCTTTTGTGTGCTGGGACTGGGCAGCCACTGTGTAGGCAGGTCTCTGGTGTCCCATCCCATGGGAGCAACGTTCAGAAGAGAGCAGGTGGGCAGGGAACACGCAGGTAGCACAAACCAGATGAGACCAGCGCTGCTGATATGATACGGTCACAACTGAGCTTGTCCCCCACCCTGTGCAGTGGGGACAGAGCTGGCCCAGATTACCCCCTTTGGCAAGCACAGGAGGCTTGTGTGGACTTGGCTGGTTCTCTGATGGCCCCTAAACATGTCTTGCAGATGATATTTAACAACCCCCTCATCTTCCTGCCTGTGCCTGAAGATATGAGCTGTGGTGCTTGGAGGTCTCAGTAACAGGGCTTTGGGTGGGGGGAAGTCTTTTGGGAGAATTTAGCAAAAGGCGTGGGGAGAGAGAGATCAAAAGAAGCTGGTATCCGATGTGGTCCCGACAGTCTATCGAGCTCAGTCTTTCCTATCCTGTTTGCTCTGCTTGCCGCACGTGGCTGGCTAGAGGTAGCGTGTGGGGAGGTACAGTCCAGCTCCCGGGGAGCCCTGTGGACATGCCTGCCTCTGCTTGGCTCTCCTGGAGTGGCTGCAGTCCCCCTCCACGGTGGTTGCCCCACGCTCTGGCAGCGAGACCACTCCAGCCTCGGCTGCACAGGGCCAAGGGGGTATCGTGCTGGCCCTGCAGCCTGTCCCGCTGGCCCAGCGCCGCTGTCTGCTCTTGGGGGGATGGAGCTGCCTCTGCAGGGGGGGGTCAGGTATCAGATTAGCAGGAGGTGCTGCTGGCCAAGGCTAAGGCACGTTTGCCAAGCTGCAGAGGGAGTTGGGAGAAATTCCTGCTTGTCCTAATCCAGAGGCTGAGCTGCCTTGCCCTTTGCTTTGCCAGCAGTGCGCTCCCTGCAGAGCTGGAGGGAGAGGGTGAGGCAGGCCCTGCAGGAGAGGAAAACTGCCTTTCCCACAGTCAGACAGGGTGCAAGGCAGATGGGCTTCCCAGTGGATATTTTTTGTTGTTTTCACCCTGGCTCTGCAAGAGCAGCGTGTCTTTCTGTCCTAGCAGGGTTTCCAAGCCTCTTGCTCATCGTGTATTAGCAGAGTGTCAGGGTCTGGTTGAGCAATGGCCATATTATGCCAGTCCTGCGTTCTTCACAGGAGTGCCCGTGAGTGACAGCGTGGCTCTGACTTGACTTGTTTGTTTATTCTGAAGAGCTCTGTGTAGCCCATGTTTATTCTTTTCATCTCTCTATCATTTTGTGTCCTAAAAAACATGCATGACCCAGCTTTGCGGGGATTGCGTCACTGCTGCCTCAGCTGGCAGTAACCAAGTCTCTGCTCTGACCACAGATAGAACATGCAGTAGCTATCACGTATCCTCCCCGTGCTTTAGTCACATCTCCTCCTTGCCCAGGAGCACTTCACTGTGGCAGCTTTGTCCATTACATGTTTCCATAATACCACTCTCAGTGCAGGATTATTCTTTTTTTATCTTCTGTGAGCTTCCCCAGTGTCCTAGTTTGCTAAAAGGCAATCTTGGTGTTGCTCGTTACACGCTTCCTCCTCAGTGATGGCAAGAAGAGCTAAAAACAGCTTCTGCTGCCATGTTCCATGCGTGTTTCTGCCCATAAGCTGGCTGGGGAGCATGAGGAGTCAAGTGAGCCGGTGTGGCCGACGGGGAGAGCCAACCTGAAGCAGCCCTCTGCTTCTCTCCAGCCTGCCGATGGGAATAGACACGTCTCATTTTTCCCACCCGAGCGTATTGGCCTTCACACCATGCGTCTGCACTTCCCACTTGTCAAAGTGAGGGAAAGCTTTCGTGCCCACAGGGAGGGCAGCTGCCCGCCAGCGCTGCCGGCAGCTTCGACAGCTCCGACGTACACCCCAGCCGCCCTCTCAGCAGTTTTCAAGTGAGGACTCAGCGTTTTACGTGCCTTTGTGACAGCCATCTGTGCCGTGGAAAAATAGTAACCACCAGCTTCACAGCCCACATGTCGCTGGACCGTGGCCTAAAGGGAACCTCAGCCCAGAACACTCCTGGTTCGTGGTTCCTGCACTATCCGAACCCAGTCTGTCTTTTCTTGTCCGAATGCTACTCAGTGTGTCTGACTTTGGCAGGATTTAGATGAGCAAAGACCAAATCACTAAATATTACACTGCTCTTGAGAGGGACTTCTGCTTGCTACAGTGACAGTATTGTCAACCCCAGATCAAAAATCTTGTTGGAAAATCATGAGATTAGTTGAAAACCATGGGATTTTTAAAATGAATTTGTATGTTTTTATTTGCTGTTTGATTTTTCTTTATCATCAGTTCTCAGTGTTTGGTTTTTCAAGCTTTTCTTTCTCCAGCTGAGAGAGGGGAAGCTGTGTGTAAATAAAGTGAGCAAACCCATTTCTAACACCAGATCCTTATATCCTAGTAGAGCTGTTATGAAAGTATCATCATTAACCTTGTATTATTTTAAATAACTACATTAGCAGCTCCTATCTGCAAGCAGGGGCAACCATCAAGTACCTAACTGTATATATTTAGTGTTTGGGTCGCTTCCCATCCCCAAGGGTCGTGCTATTTAGGGAGAATATCCTTTTCAGGTATGTATGAAACGAAGTACAGAGAAAAACTAAACTTGCTACAAAGTAACCTGATCCATAAAACCTATTTTTTCCACCAAAAGTGTAAGAAGCTGTGCTTTCTGCCCTTGTGTGGTTTCACTGGTTGTGGTAGTGAAACAGTGTGACTGCTGTGACGGGTGGTGCAAGCTGTGATCCACACCTGGGGATGGTGGGGGCCTGAGTAGGGGGGAATGCAGGTTTTTACAGCTGACAGAAACAGGGTCCCAGCGTAGGACCTGATCCTGGAAAACTTGTCACCTGCTGCCATCTGCAAGTACTTTGTGGCACAGCATCTAATATTTCAGTACCAGCTTGTTACTAGTGACTGTGACTTGTTTGTATGATGGTTGGGTTAATTTCGCAGTCTGCTCTATCTGCTGCTGCAGTTTTTATTTGCAGTAGGACAGTGTGCATCTTGACTACTTGCCTCGTCTAGAAAACCATTTTATTTTCTCTCATTTTGAAGCTAACTGAAGTAAGCAATTGTACAGGGATCATTTCCACTGTCCCAAGTGAGCCCTCCTGCATCCCCAGTCATTGCTCAGGCTGACCTGGTCTGCACGTCCATGTTGCTGGAGGAATGTCTGTTTTCACTGAGGGAGGTTTAGGTAAAAATGCTGTAATTAACCTAAAAATCCTGAGATACTTTAAAAATACGTGTAGGATCTTTCTGGCTTGTGTTTGCCAAGGGGTTTGGCTTGTCTTTCTGAGAACTGGATCCTCATACGGTGGCAGGAACTAAGGTTTTCGAGCAAACTTAGCACCTAGAGCTTTAAAACAAACATGCCCGTGCCAGGAGGCCCGAGATAGCTGTCAGTCCTAGACAAGCTAGCTGTTAATTTTGTATTTGTGCTATTAGTGATTTTTACTATTGCTCCAAGCTCCTGATGACCAGATTCACATTTGTACTTGTGGAGAAGCAGTTTTTAACAGCTGCCAGCAACCAACACTTTAAGGCTGTGATCGCTGGAGTGAAAAAGCACCAGGGAAAAACCCATAAAATCTTTCCGTTCTTTAAATGGAAATACTGCTGTTCCCTAAGCTATGTCTTTGTGAACCTGCCTGTTTGAATCCTGCGCTTGCCGTCCCTCTGTGGCCCTGTTGATATCCCTCATGTGCTTTAGCGAGGGGGATTGGGATCGGTATTGGGAGCTCTGTGTGTGATGAGCTGGTCTGGAGCCCGCTGGCAGCGGCTGAGCTGCTGCTTGGGAGCGAGGAGTCATGTCGGCACTTGTGCATGTGGTTCCCCGAGCTGAGCGCTGGCACTTTAAGCAGAGGAGGTGTTTAAAGTGGTGTCGTGGGTGTAGAGACTTTGTTTCTCATAGCTGGGTTGGGGTTTGAGTATTTCTGGTTTACCTTCTGAAAGCACCTTAGTGCTTTCACCCTAATTTTAAGAGCAGGCAGGATGGGGACAGTGGAAGAGGATCAGACCTGTCTGACTCCCCTCCTGGAGCTGAAGGTGGAGATCTCTCCCCTTGCAGGCTTGGGGGATCCCTGTGGGCTGTGCTCACCACAGCCCGGCACCGAGGAGCCTGGCCAGGCTGCCGTGAGGGTGTACAACACCCATGGCATAGGCTGGTCACCCGTCTTCTGGTCTCATGGCTTTGCATTTATGCCTGCGTGAAAGCGTTATTTCCTGAAGGCGCAGTCCCACCAGAGAGGTTCACACAGAGCAGCCTCCTGTGCCCTCACAGCCTGGGAAGTGTCCACGGGAGCCGCTCCCCACGACGCTCCAGGATGGGGAGAGAAAAACACCTTCTCTCCAGAGAAGAGTTAAGGACAGCAGCAGCCAGAAGAAGAGGTGTATCCTCAGCCTAAGTTCAGCGCTTTGGAGTCATGGAAAAACTTGCATTACAACAGTCCCCAGAGAACCAGTCTGGCACAGCACCACCACTCCTGCCGCCTTGCAGGAGCAGACGCTCTACTTTGAGATGCGCATCCCATTGCCTTCAATGAGACCAGTCTGTGCAGCCTGGGCAAACATTTGGGTCATTGATTGCTTGAGGGCTTATTGACTGTGGTTTACGTTATCTTTCTGGAGAGGGCACGAAATGCTTGGTTGTGGAGAGGCAGATGATACTTTGCTTTGTTTTCCTTTCTCAGCTGGTTGCATCGATCGTCTTCATCAGCTTTGGCGTCATTGCTGCGTTCTGCTGTGCCATAGTAGACGGTGTCTTTGCTGCCAGACACATAGTAAGTGCTTCCAGGAAAACACAGGTCCTACAATGCTTTTACTCTAGGAAAACAGGTGATGGTGTCCATAATCCTGTATCAGGCCACATGAAACCCTGTAAATATATGTCATGTGCTGAATGCTGGTTTAAATCATAAACTTTAGAAAAATGTGTCAGCTTTTCAAAAATATTTTAAAATTAGCAGCAAGCCTTAAGATCTTAAAACTTTCCTTTATTTTTTTTGTGTCTGCTTTATGTGTTTACTGAGTCTCAAAACTATAAGATGTAACATGAATTACGGCTATTGGCAAGGGACAATATATAAGCAGTAACATCTACGGTATTTTAAATGTTAGCAGAGGTAGTTCTTAATGCTGATTGAACCACTGGATGTTGTAGTTGAATGAAGCAATTTGATACGAAGCTCATTAAAACGTTGGAGTATAAACAGGAAGTACTTGCAGTAGGTTCTCAGTTTCCATTCGATGACTTAAAAGTACAAGGTACTGCTGTCACGACCGATCGCTGGGACAGTGGGATGTGCAAAAGCTTCAGTTATTAGTATAGAAATGAAAAAACACAATTCCATTTCAACTTTTTAATTTAAATTTGTAACTCCAAACAGATTTTTGTCTTGCAACTCTGCAGCTTGGTGACTCTTTTTTGAAATTTTTGGGAAAATGGGATTTAAAAGGTTTATTTGTGATCAGAATGGAAAGGAATTTCAGAAGGTCAGAATTACCCATGAAGTGGAAGCTCCCCGTGTCAGCTGGCTCATTATTTTCCTTGCAAATCCGGCTCTCCTTTCCTGCCCCTGAGCATCCCGATGGTGGAAGGGCGGCTGGCCGGCAGGATTTGGTGACAGAGCAAAGGGCAGCTCCACTCAGCTGCGTGATAGGTCTTCGTCTGTCGGGATGCAACTGGCGAGTCTTGCCCATCTCTGACACCACCCCCACCACCACCTTCCGAGGGCACATGAAGCATTGGCTTTGTTAAAAAGGTGGAGCACCTTCGACTCCTGATCCTGGCCATGTGGGTCTGAGCCCTGCAGACGTGCTCTGGGATTTTTAGGTGCTGACCTCATGGGTCGGGTGATGGCATGAGCTGGCACCTCCTCCCGGCTGGCCCCGGGGATGTCTGCCTGTCTGAGGCAGCCAGAGCTGAGCTGTTGGGATGACAAGAGCTCTGGTTTCTGCCTCTTGATGGACAGACGTGCTTTTGGCCTCGCTTCACCCACTGACAGCCCAAAAATGTCACTGGCTTGCTGGAGACGTGCTCCTGCCACGCTAGCACATAGCGTTCCCCGTGTCATCTGCTGCTGCCCTGCCACCCCGAGCTTCGGATCAGACGTCCAGAGAGCAAGTCCTGCTGCTCCTGGGAAGGGCTCGCTGGTGCGGGTACACACCCAGCGTCGCAGTCCCTGAGGTTTTGCCCTGGTGACCAGGCTACCCCAAAGTGAAACGTTAATGCATGTTTGCAGGCTGAGCCATCCTCCAGAGCTTTCCCACAAGTCACTCAAGAGCCCAGAAAGACAAATTTGCCAACAATTTAGTGAGAAATTTTTATGATTCAGTACGAAGAACCCTCAGAAACACGTCAGGCAGCCCTGGGATGTGTCTGGGGGGATGAGGAATGAATTATTCCATTCGGGGCGGCCGCCCTCACCCAAACAAGCCCGGCTGAAGAGCCTGCTTTTCCCGTACTACAAATACCTGCCTCCAGGACCAGGGTTAAGCATCGCATGGGGCTCAGGGGGGCTGCCCTGGGTGGGGATGTTGCAGAACAGCCACAGTATTGAGGAGCTGATGCGAGAGCAGGGTCTCTCTAAAGCCCGGCCCCTTTCCCCAGACCAGCGGGCTGATTCTGATTTCGCTGATTTTGATTTCGCTTTTTCATTGGCAGGATCTGAGGCCGCTGTATGCAGGGCGATGTCAGTACTACTCCAAGAGCACGACCCCACCGGAGGTGAGAGCGGGTTCGGCTGTGCTGTCTCCATGAAGGGGACAGCTTCATGGTGCAGGTGGAGGAACCTGTCACGGAGGCCTGCGAAGCGAGGAGGGGGTGGGAGGCTGGGCCTGGGGTGGGAGCGAGGTGCCGGGAGGACTCGGGGAGTGAATTCCTCCATACTGTCACATTAGCAACGGAGCAGGTGGAGAGGAGGGAATGGGAGATAGGAAAATACACCAGTTTCTCTAGATCTTCAGCTGCACATTCATTACAGGAGCAGGGTGGTGGGTTAAGAGCTAGGACAACAGTAATTTCTGTGGATACGAGAAACATATACCAGCCTCCGCACCGCTGCTATTGTCTTCTCCAAAGAGGAGCCCGTTGGGGACGGATGTTCCTCCCACATACCAGTAGTGTGTGTGTACATCTTTGGCTGCCTTTGCTGTGCGCTGAGAGTCTCTCTGAGATTTCCTCACAAGTGTCCGAGTAGTTTTGAATAACCACTATATTCCAACTTAAAATGCCTGCTTGAGGTGCAAAGTAAGTACAACGCAGTTGCATCGGTGTGGTCCATTCTGTTTTCAGCCCAAAGACCATCCATGTGAGCTTGGGTGTTACTACCCACAGGCAGACAATTAACCACTTTAGTCAGTTATTCATCAATATGGGAATCTTGCTCTCAGTTTGTATCATCCTATTGACGGCTTCTTGCTCTGAGTTGCTTTGTGGTGAGAAGTGTTAGTTCAGCAAGGTCGTGGCTGCTTGTAAGAGCACAACGCCCTTCCCAGGCAGGCATGTGTTTATCTAGGACTTCCCTGTGGTGAAAGGAAACACTGGTCTGTTCTAGTCTAATGCGTCTTTATTCCAGTATAACTGTGTACTTTGTAGGAGCTGTGCTGCAAGATAAGGAAACAAAAATCAGCCTGGGGCTAATCTGGGGATCAGCGCAAAATCTACATGTAGACTAGGCCAAATAGCAGCAGAAACCATGTTTGATGATTATGTCCTTTATGTATTTTTTCTGGATTCACACAGGCAATCTGTCACCCACAGCGCCGTGCACCCTGCACGCCGAAAATAAAGACCAACACCTGCTTCTGCTGTGACCTGTACAACTGTGGAAAGTGAGTAAGCTAAAAATACCATTCCCGGCTGTGGGAAGGGCGAGGAGTGGCCATGCTGGTTTGCAGGTGTCTGAAGGGCCAGGACAGGGCAGGAGCGAAGTATCGGTTAATGACAGCTGTTGTAGGAACGGATCTTAAACTGTGGCTGCTAGCCAAAGGACTCCCAGGCAAAATATGTTCAAGTAAAGGGGTGTATGAAATACACTAAAGCAATTCCAGCTACGGGTAAGCACGCTCCAGGCCAGCCCGGCTGGAAAAATGAAGAGGGCAGGAGTTTCCATTATTTCCATGCTTGGTGCCTTCTCCAGTTTTTCCCCTATTGAATGTCCCTTGTCCTGACACCTTCCTTCTCTGTTGGTGCTGCCTGTTCCCTGGGTTTTATTTTGTTTTAGAAGATTGAAGATGTAAAAACTGGGCCACTGTTCTTCCTCACCTTGTCACCATTTCGTTCCCCACCCTGCTAACAGGGAGGAGGGTTCGCAGGCTGGTTCCACCTGCGTGTTCGTAAATCAGCATCCTCTCTGCCCAGTGAATATCTTTCATGGCCACAAGAGGCTGGAAGATGTACCAGCACTGTGCAAAGATGAGTCAGAAGGGTGGTTACCAATCGAGAACCACTGCATAGTGATCACACCATCATTAGATCTGGTACTGTGCCTAAGCCAACTTAATTTACAGCATGCGTTGCTTACGCCATTTGGAGTCTCTAATGTGTGTCAGCAAGCAATTAATAAATGGGTTTTTTTTTTAGTGCTGGCTCTTGCCTAGGGCTGTTTCAAGCTTAGCCTTTCTCACAGTGCTTCGTTGGGCTGGTCCCCACTTAAATCATTGACTGTGGTGGAGGAAGATCAGACGCTGCTGCTGGGAGAGGGTGGTTCCATGTGCTGGGAAGGGTAATCCCTGGTCTCTGTAGGACTTTGTTTCTGTGGAAGCCACTGCTGAGGGGTGAAGCTTACGCTTCCCATTGACAGTTTACAGAACACGGTCCCTTTTGACTAGCTGAAGAGAGCAATACACAGAGAAGTGATTGGAATAGAAAAACTTGTAACTTTTTTCTTCCCCCCCCACCCCCAGTCAGGCTGGTTCAGGGTCCTGCCTCTGACCCATTTTCCCCTCTCTGATACAAGATATCAGTTGTTACATCTCAGTCTTGCTTAGTACCACAAAAGTGTTGTGCACTGAGGAGGTGCTGGTTTGTTTGGGATCTCAGTAAGAAAGGCACGGACACGCAAGGCTGGTTAGCTCACAAATTACGTAAAGGATGGAAATGGTGGAAAAAGTGACAGCAGTCTTGCATCCCTCCTGGTGCTGGGAACCCCGGCGGTGGCAGCATCAGGGCCCCTTGCCGTTGATGAGTACATGCTGTACTTACCTGTACAATGCTGAATGCTCTCGGTGGTACACCAAAGCTTGCTGAGAGGTTTACACTCTCAAACATCTCCATAGGAACAAGCCCTTGCAAACAGTGCATACAGGTTGCATTGTTAAAGGTGGTCACGGTATGTGCTCAGGTTATACAGAGGTCATGTGGGCTAACATACAGGTTTTTACAACCTGTGGTTACGCTCTGCCTCGATTCTGCTTGAAATCCCTGTCTCCTCGTTGCAGTGTCTTCTGCAGTGGCCAGCTACAACAAGATATGGAAAAAAGGAAAAGAAGAAACCAAAATTGAGTAATGAGGGAAGGAGGGTGGCTCTTGTGAAAGGGGGCAGGTTCCTGCAGGCCTTGCAGAGTCTGCTGGGGAGCTGAGCCTGGATCTCCTGCTGCTTGGCCTTAAATATGAGCTTGTTCTTCCCCATTTCCTCAAAGCCCTTGTGCAGTTTGAGCTTAACTCCATATGTGAGCTAGGAGATAAGTCATTCATAAGCCCTTAGTATTGTTTGGCCCTGATAAATATATTGTTTTTAAGGGGAATTTGCTGTATCCCACTACATCTGGTAAGCTATGCTGGAGGCCGGCCCGTTCTCCCAGGCGGCAGTCAGAGAGAAGTCATTACTGGAGAGACTCCAGCCCACATGTTGCAGGAGCCGCTCTTCCCTTTCCAAAATAATGACCTGAGCAGATTCGACCGACTTTTCTCCGTCTCTTTTCTGCATGTGGAAAAGCTTAAAAATGTGAGCAGAAAGACCTCTCTCTGCCTGGGTCCCAGGGGTCCTGCCAGCCCGTGCCATTGCAGAGCCGCCAAGGGCGGGCAGCTGGAGCAGAGCAGCTGAGTTGGACGTGCTTTGTGGCCAAGCCCCGTGGTGCCGGGAGGCCAGCTGTGCCATCCTGTGCCTGTCCTACCCAGCTGCTCGCGTGCCTGTGAGGAGCAGCCAGCCCTGCCCTGCAGCTGCGGCACCTCGGGGCACGGGCTGATTCCCCTGGGTAAATTCCAAGACCAGTTTGTCCCTGGGAAACCTCCAGCATCTCTGTGGAGATTTCAGGTGATAGAAATAAGAGGCAGATTCAGACTCAAGGTCATTTGTGTATTTGCAGGACTTTGTTACAGATCAAGCCACCTTCTGCCGTTGTCATGCAGGGAGATCTCAGATGCCGCAAGCATGGGATCCAGCAGGCTTTATCTCCACTCCCTCAGTAGTTAGGTCCAGGTTGTCATTAAATTACAGAACACGTCTTACTGTCCAGCAGAAGTGTTTAGGTTTTATGATGTGTGGAGCATTTTTTTTATTGTTGTTTTTTTCCTAATGTAGCAGAGTAGAGATTTCTGGAGGCTACTATGAATACATCGATGTCAGCAGCTGCCAGGACATCATCCACCTTTACCACTTGCTTTGGTCAGCGACGATTCTGAACATAGTGGGGCTGTTCCTGGGGATCATTACAGCAGCGATACTTGGAGGCTTTAAAGACATGGTAAGATGGTACCAATTTCTCTGCGCGTTAAATGAAATGCATCAGGCAAATTGCATTTTAAAAATAATCATGAAAGCAGCTATTGGTATTTCAGTGCAAATGATCTATGCATCACTGCAATCATGATGGAAAGAAGGGCATGAGATAACTGTAAGGAGAAAGTGGAAATGATTCACCTTTCTCATCTGGTGTCACCGCCTGCACACAGCTAGAAAAGATCAACAGAATGAGGAGACTGTATTTTCAAAAGGAACCTTCTCAGAGGTGCTGGCGATACCAGATGAATAAAAATAAGCTCTTTCTTAAAAATTGATCTTTCTTGTTGTAGCATTGACCTTCTACAAGGAAATGTGTGGTGGTTGCTTGTGAATTGTTGATTTTATAGCAGTAGGAGGGTTCTGAGCTTTACAGACTGTTTAAGCAGCCCTGTTAGGCTGAAACTCTCCATCTAGTTTCTTCATGGTGCAGAAAGTGAACTGGGGACCAAAACCAGGTGAAAGATTGCAAACTTCAGATAATGAAAAAAATGCTGTTCTGACAACGTGGGCTTTGAAATGCCCTTACTAAACCAGGCTGCTTGTTACCTTCCATAGAGCTTTGTTGTGCAGAGGACAAGTCAATGGGTAGAAATGAACATTCAACAGATAAATTTGGGGTTTTTTTCAGTCTCTTGTGACTCATTCAGAATAATACAAAATGAGACACCCAGAAAAGAGCATTTTTTTGTCCTGGCAATACGTTTTTCTTACAAACAAATCTTGGGCCCTGCACTAAGGTGCTTTATTTCAGAGCTCTGAACTTCCCTACACTCTTTTCAGACTCACCAAGATCTTCCCAACCAAAACAGGAGACATTCCCAGCTGTTTATCATGGCCTTTTGAGATTTGATGCACACCAGACAGCCTGTAAACCTCTGCAAAAAAAGATGTGTAGAAGTGTCTGTGAACAGCAGAACCAGAGCAGCTGAAATAGGCTGGTCTCAAAATGCACTGAGTAACAGAGTAATCAGAATTAATGGATTCTTCCTCCTACTTGTGAGGATGCAGTCTGGACAGTTGTGTTGCACTGGTGTGTGCCGGGCTATTGCCAGATCGTGCCGTGGAACCTGAGATGAAACAAGGGGTGGCTGAGGAATGAAATGACCTTGGGACTCACCTGATGCCTGAGAGGGAACCGGACTGCCAGCTGCTAATTCGGCAGAGTCAAGCTCTGAAGACACACAGTGCTCCTTTAGATCATTTCTGCTTTCCTTCAGCTGTCAGCTTTCTGTGACTTGGTTAGCAGCCTGAGAGTCTCTCTTTTTTTGTTTTCACAGACTCCTTCCCTCCCTACTCTGAACTGTACGGTTGAAAACGCACACCCTTCGGTCTCCTACTACTCAAGGCCACAAGTGACATCTTACAACACCTACTACCACAGCACTCCTCACCTGCCCCCCTACTCTGCATACGACTTTCAGGTAGGGAACATTACAGGGTGTTTTCTTGTTTTGCAGCAAGGTTAAATCCAGCCGGTCTGCAGGACCTGCCTTCCCATCATTCACACAGTTTAATTTTCCTGTTCCTGCAGAGCATACCAAATCTTTCCTACTAGGCATCAATCCTTGGCAGTGCTCTCTCTTACTAAGGCAGTGTTTTCCTGAAAGCTGTCCTTGAAGAGCAGGCAACAGAACCTGCTGCCTGCCTCCCTCGTCTTTCGCTGGTAGAGGCCACATTAAAGATAGGCATCTCCTCTGGCTCCTGCAGTGCTCTGAGGGTAGAGGCAAAGCGAGGTGCTCAGGTCCTGGTTTTTGTTAGGCCAACTGTTATGTCCAAGGGAAACAGATGAGCTTTTGGAAACAAGCTGTTTGAGCTCATGAAGTCACATACTGACTGAAAAGCTGTTCTGTTGTGGTTTTTTTCCACACACTTCAGCTGGTCCCCGCAAACATCACCTCTGCTGTAGTTCATCCCTTCCTCTTCTGAGTTATGGAGCTGTGCCTTTGGGAACGGTGATTTCATGCGAACCTTGCTGGCAACATCAGCTTTCACTTGTTGGAGCAGATGAGGACATTTCCTCCTCAGCTTATCTGTCAGGTGGATATTACCACAGTGGTGATGTTAACTTAACACATCATACATTTTCTTTGCAACCATCAGGGCTGGAAACTTTTTTTTATTAACAAGAGTTTAAGGTCTCAGACATAAACTAAGAGGTGTGCTCTGTGATAGCCACCACCTCCCTCATCAGAGCCATGCACTAGAGGTAACGTGAATCTAAACTTTTCTGGTTTTATTGCTAGTGACACTAGACAACACTGTTGTGAGGGCTTCCTAGAAATATTTTAATACTTAATCAGAATTTCTAGGACGTATATGGATTTGTGACTCATTTTTGAGATTAACGCAACGTGTGACAGTCGCTATCATTGTGTAACTTTTTATAGTTACCAAAATGCCAATCTCAGGGCATACCAAACCAAGCTCTGCTGCAAAGTTCTCTTCTCAGCCGCTCGACTGGTACGAAGTGCTGTGTAACTGGGGGTTTGTCCGTCCTGCAGCCACAGCGCCAGCGGAGAGCTCAGCACGGGGGGTTTGCCCTGCTTTTCAGCCAGAAGTACTGCTGGGGCTCTGCTGACGCCGAGCGCTCAGCCGGGCGGCTGGCAGTCTCTGCGTCTCACTGCTGTGAGCACAGGGGTTGGCTTTGGAGCCGGCACAAAAGCTGGGCATCAATTGAGGTAATCTAAATTTAAAATAACCAAGTCTCTCTTTCAAATGCAATTCCGAGTCTGAGCCTTGCTTATCTTCCAGGGAACTTGAAGGCCCGCATGAAAGCATTAGCTGAGGCCTCTGGCTGTGGAGACCCTCTCTTGCCTTGAGCCCTGCTCTGACCCAAGCAGTGTCCGTACCGCCCCGACACCTTCTCCCCCTGTACACCCTCCAGCACACGGAGCCAACCCAGCCTCGCCATTCAAATCCCTTTCGAAGGCTGGGCTCCCTCTGATGCAAGAATTGGCCAACTCAATGCTTCCCCCTCATCCCACACATCTTTCACAGGAACAAAAAAAACAACACTCCAGAATTTCTAAGGAAGCCTCTGCCCCTGTAAGACCTGTCTCACACACAACTCCAAAACAGCAGACCCATCTTCCCAGCCGTCAGCTTCGTTAACAAAGCCAGGCCGCTGCTTGCAGCCATGGCAGCTCTCCTCCAGGACTCGTGGCTGAGGCAGCCGGGCGCAGGCACTTGGTGACGGGGAAAATCCAGGGCTGCGTTTGCTAACGAGTGCTGGTACCATGTCACCATGGCAGTGCCCTTCCAAAGGTCTTTGCAGTCTGGAGGCTCCCACCCATTGGGCTTTAGGTGAACTGAGGCATGATGGAAGAGCTGTTGTGTTGTTTCAAGCAGGAGTGGTTTGTGTGGCTTTCTGTGAGGTCCTCAATGAGCAGGCTGGGCTTTGGTGGGCTATAGATCCGCTTAATAAACCCTCACAGTTGGTGTGAGGGGAGTGGCAGAAAAAAGATGCTGTTTGAAAACAGCCTCACGCTTCTCTCTCTGATGGGGACTCCAACCAGGCAAACGTGGGATTTGCAGGCCAGCGCCATATGACTCGAGGCTTTGGTAACAAAGGTATTTTGGAGAGCAGAAGTTAATCTTCAGGCATGCGTGAATTCGGTTTCTCTGCCTTTTCAAGCTTTTTACTTAGTGAAGGAATAAATTATTTTGTTGTTATTAATTTCTGGGGGCTTTTTATTTGTGATAAAATGTTGTGTAAAAAGGAATTCTCTGCAGCCTGTTCACTGTTGCTATTGGCTGATGTGTGAAACCCATCAGAGAGAGAGACTCATCAGTTTTCAGTTGTACAGCCTCTGTGAAGTGTAGTAGGTACACAAAAGTGATGAGAAAGAAATTGTTTGGGGGTTTTTTTGTTGTGTTTTTTTTTTTTAAACACCTTCTTCAGTTTCTGGTCTAAGAAGTCTCATTATGCAAAACTGTTGCTTTACAGGCTGTGCTTACCTTGAATGCAACAGGTTATTGAATACTTATTTGTATGTACATCTGTTTTGCAGAAGTGAGCCTTGAAATGTTAATCTTGTACTGATTGGTAATGAAGTATCGCTTTGCCAGGGAGCTTTACACTAAGAAGTGGTTACATTACAGCCTTCTCGCTGTCTCCCTGCAGCATTCCAGCGTGTTTCCAGCCTCCACTCCTTCTGGCCTCTCCGATGACCCCCAGTCAGTGTCGCCGTCTCCCAGCTATATGTGGTCCTCTAATGCGCCGCCTCGTTATTCACCACCATATTTTCCACCTTTTGAAAAGCCACCACCTTATACACCATAATGAATGTGGGGAAAAAAGAAGAAAAAAAATATTTGCCATTGAAATAATTGTGAACATTTTGTATTTATATTTCACTGTGGGAGGGAGCTGGAGGATAGATGCAGAAGATAATTGCAAATACAAGTATTAGATTGGACTGTTCTTTCTTGCAAGACTTATTTCGGAGGTTTAACAACGGATATGAGGAAGGGGACATACTGCTGACGTTTTGCAGTGCCAGTGAGTAGCAGGTGACCTAAATTTCAGCCTCCTTGTTTTACCACGAGGTTCATGTAGTCCTTGGTTTTTAATAAAGCGATACAACCCAGATGATAGATTCTGTACTCCAACTTGTGCGAAGCTGAAGTAAGGGTAGCCAAGATCAATAGTTGCCGGAAAGTATCAGCCTGTTTAAGGTGAGGGTGCTTGCAGACAGCTTGACTTGACGCTTGTTTTGTTTGGCTTCGGGGCTCAGGTTGCTGGGATTTTTTAGGGCCACAGAACCTGGCTCATGTCGCTTATTGGTTACAGCCTACACACTGGAAAAATCCTAGGGGAAACCACAACAGTGTCTGAAACTTAACACTAATTAAAAAAGATAATGTCATAGGATATTTTCATGTGTGTTTAGCATAACAATTGGAAAACTGCTTTTTTTTTTGAGGGGAAAAGCTTTAATAGGCAAGCTGTTTTTTATTTCAGGATGCTTCTTAAAATAGAAGGTGAAATGCAGTTGTCTCCCTCTGAATTCTGTGTAAGTAATGCTGAAGTCAAACAGTTTGTGTGGTTGCACTGCCTAAATCTTCCTTGTATTTCTATAAAGAGCATCAGGAACTGTCCACAAGTCACTGAAACAGTGCCGTGAAAAATTTATTATTTTTTTTTTTCCTTCTGTGTGGTTGGGATTTTTTTTTTAAGCTTGTACTTTTAACTTTTTTAATGGACTGAATCACCACCCTGAATAAGCACTGTTTTAGTAGCTGTATTATGGGCTGCACATAAGGAATATCCACCACTAGTTCTCCAAGACGTAAGTCTCACGTGGCTAAAATTCAACACCCTGTAATATAGGATGAAACTGATAGGAATTTGCAATTATTGTTGTGACTTTCATTTAATCTTCAGCTGATGACTGTGCTGATTGATCTAGATTCCAACAGATTTTTGCATGCATCCTGCGTAACACAAGAAGGTCAGCTTTGTTGTGTGACACACTGCCCTGTAAAGTGTGGTTCTACTCCAGGAAGTGATTTCAGATGACAGCGTTCAGATCTGAGCTGCTCAACCTGAGCGTTCTCAACTGCTTACTTCAGGGACAAAAATAAGGTATTGGCATTTTACTCCTTATTTTCTAAAGATTTAATTTCCTTGGCATCAGATTGTTGACACTAATCCTCAATTGTCTGCCTTTACTTTCAACTGATGCAGACAAAAAGGTACCTAAAAGCTAAATCTGGCTTTCAGAACCTAGAAGTGGAATACATACTAGGGGGAAAAAAAAATCGAGTTGGATTTTAAACTGTGGCATCTCTTTACTTTTAATCTGAAAAAAAAAAAAAAAAACAACTGTCAAAATGGAAAACAAATACTGAAGTCTCTGATCTCACTTTTCAAAGTACACCCACACTTTTTAATGCTGTTTTTAATCGTATGCATTTGCAAAGCCTTTAGGCGAGGCTATGTGTTCACCTTATCATTTCCACGGTCAAATACTAATCAGTGTATTAATAAGCTAAAGGATGCTACTGTTTATCTAGAAGCAAGCGCAACTTTACTCCAGTAACAACGAAAAATAAATGGCTGGAGAAAGGAATACAACTCGGGATTTAAAGCAGTAGTGTACGCAGAACATATCCTGGTGACATTTTGTTTTATTATAGATTGTTGAAGTGCAGCTCCTGTAAATTTGCATACTGGAAATAAATGTATATACTAGGGCTTCATCCATTTTATATTACATTTTCCTGAATTAAATCTTGACAAAGAAATCATGGGCAATTTCAAAATAGACAGTACTTCTCCTGGTAAAACTCCCCACAAAAATAGAATCAGAAGGGCACATTAATTTAATATCAGAAAACATTTTATTGCTGCATCTTTAAAATAAAAGCTAACAGTCCTGTCCCACTTCTGACAAACACACACATTTGTGCCTGTCAGCTAAACAGGGCTAGAAGGACTACGGGACGCTACCGGACAGGACTAAGAAACTTATGAGGGGAACGTAACTTGTGGCAGAGAAACAATTAGGAAATGATTGTGTCATTGGTTTTGAGTTGACAAATATTAAACTTAGGAAATTATCCAAATTCTCTTTTTTTTTTTTTGTAAGGAATATTTAAGCAAAAATTACATTGCTGCTTTAAATTCACTATAAAAAGACAAGTCAATTTTCACATTTAAAAAATTACCAGTGGGATTTTCTGTTGAATTACCCATTTCCTTCTGCTTGAGTAAAACTAAGCATTTAATGTAAATGCAACATTCTGCACTGTATTCATCATTTCTTATGAGAATGTTAAGATTGTGACTCATATGTACCCTTTTATTACTTTACCAAAGTTAAATAAAATTGTGTGACTTTTGTAAACATTTATAAATTGCATTTTACATTTTAGCAGCTTCCCTGTTTTACAAGCATCTTTAATGTTAGTTGAGGAATTACAGTATAATAGCATCGTGCATTTAAAAAAAACAAAACAAAACAAAACAAAAACCACCAAAAACTGTATTTGCTATATTAGAAACTGGTGTTTCTACCAGAATTAGCCAGACACCTTTTTTTTTAAGTTCTGTTTTTAAAAGCCCCAGATGCCCCGACACTTTAGAATTCTGCAGTTCTACCAACGTAAGAGGGTACCCTGATTTCAATCACTGAACAGTCATAACTGCTGATTTTTTGCTTAACACAGAGGCGAATAATCCAGCCACTGCAGTGTCAGTGTCTCCTTTACTTACTTTCATGTTTACTATATTACTTTGGGCCTAATTCTGTCCTGATGATGTCAGCTGCTCTTTGATGTTAGCAGAAGTAGGTGGAAGCCCTATGCCAAGGAGATAAAGGCATCTAAACCATAATTTGATATGTTACTTATTAAATTGCATTCCTTACCTGTATTAAGAAATTTACATAAAGGAACTCATTTTCTCCATGTTAGTCACAGTTCACCAACAATCTAACATTGTCAAACCGTAACTAGTCACCAACCTGGTAAGAAGAGGAGCCCTAACTATGAGATAGCTGAAATGCATTGCACTGGCCACTATGTATGGTTTTTTTCTTGATTTTTAGTTCATTTGCAATGACAGTAGTAGTTGGCCAGACTGTTCCACAGCAGCTCTGCCTATTCTCTGAGTAAGCGCATATCACAACGTTCAGCTCACAATGCACAGTGGAGTTTTTCAGCTAATTTTTTGAAAAGTGTACAACCAAAAAAAAAAAAGAAAACCAACCCCAAACCTAAACAAACAAAAAACCCCACCAAAACCTAAGCCCAAAATAAAAACACCTTCTCCCCCTCTCCCTCTGGGTGGGGTGGGGGTGGGGGTGGGTCCCTGCTATTCCCAAAGACCTGGGAAAGGAAGGTACAAACTGTTGGTAATCTAACACGTTACACTGTAGCAGTTGAGTTGTCATTAAGAAGAAACATGTTACACTCATCTTTAGAATTAAATTTTTTATTTTTTTGCCATAGAAAGCTCTAAGAACTAATATCAAGTATTGATTAATGAAAAGTAGAACACAACTTTAAAAAGTATGTTAAGGAAAGACTGTACAACTATATACATTACAGATCTTGAAAAAATGATGAATGTTTCACATGGAGCAGTTCCTAGGCAATAGCTGTAGAACCCAGCGTTCAATGTATATAGTTGTCAGCTTCTGCATCTTTTTATAAGCTGCATGCCTTAACAGTACAAAATAAATAAGCAGTCAATTGTTATCTCAATAATTTGTTTAATTCACATACTGGAATGCTATGGTATGAATCCCCAGAGAAACCGTACAGTGAGGACGCAGCCACCATTATCATATTTTGCAGCAGATCCATTAATGTTTTTATATGCATATAAGTGACTGTGAGGTTTACTACCATACTCTGTTGAAATTTTTAATTTTTATATAAATGCTTTTTCAGATTCAATCTTTTTCTTCCATTACCCCAAAGCCAATTTCTTAATATTTACATAAGATTTTTCATTAAGTTAAACTGGAAGCTAAGTGTTTACAAAAACAAACAAACAAAAAAAACCAAATGTAAGTGCAATAGCCAGAAATCTAAATATAGAAGCTCATGGCCCCATAAAAATGTTTTAAAAGAATGGATTTAACATGTTTCCAAACCAATAAATACTGTAAGTGAAATAAAAAATTGCTTTACATGACCTCTGGACTTCTGGTATCAAAAATCATTTCCAAGGAAAACTGAAGACCCTGAGACACATGCAAGCACGAGTCTTCTAGCAAAAATAGTTACAAAGCCCTAATTTTCCAGTTTTCCTCCAAGAAGAGACCTTTAGTAGGCACAGTTTAATTTAAGGTTTAAAATATATCAGCAGCAAATATTGATAGCCGTTATGTTTCATTATTACTGAATGTACACTTTGCAACATATGCTTAACTCCAGATGTGTCACCTCAATAACAAAAATAACATTGTATTTTCCTTGTCAAGAAGTTCAGGAAGTCTCAATGTAGCGGGCAGCCCACTACCTCCCAGCTACCTGTGCTAATACAAGCAATCGCTAATTATGTCTTGTGAGGATCATGTCTGACTGATGAGATATCATCTCAGGTAACATCCAACCTGTAACATGTGAAAGCACACCCCATTATAATCAAAGGGGTCTGCAATATGATCTGGAAATAATCACGTGTATCACGTCCTTGGCCTACAAAACAGAAGTGCTGAGCATTACATGAGCATTACAAATCATCCTTTTCCCATCATTACTCATACAGATTTCTGGTACCCTTTTTTATAGCTCAAGTTGTATTTGAACCATTTACCATTTAAATGTCTTTCTGTCTAGAGTACTGTATGTCTAAAACCTTAGCCTTGAAGGTCTACGATCAAGATGCTTACTTAAAACAAGAAGAAAAGAAAAAGCTTTAACTGTAATTTAAGCAATGAAAGGTGACGATAACTAACTAGTACTATGCACGACAATCTTTCTCAGTCATCTCTAGAACTTAAGCAGTTTTCATATTACCATTTACAAAAATTTAACAAGTCACTAAATCTGAAACGCTAAACTATGACTCCAGTAAACAGCTGTTTGTTTTTCTCAGATCTACTGTTTCCTGTTCAAGTTGGGCATCTAATTTATCTTCTAAGTGCATAAACATGTACCAATTGCAAGGAGAAAAAAAGGACAATATAATAAACCCAAACCTGAAAATAGATGACAACTAGACAACTGCAAAGAAATAATACTTTGGATTATGGTGGATGGAGGGTATTTTTTGATTGTTGGTTTAGTCCTCATGCTTCCACACCCTATAAATGGGGAAAAAAAAAAATCCGAATCCCTGTTTCACTTAAATATCTAGCCAAATAGGCATACAAGATCCTCAGTAGTTTTGGTGCAAAATTGATAGAGCACTTAGATTATTTCATAGCTTTGAGAAGTAAATTCCAAAGCCTTCAGCTAAAAAAAAAAAAAAAATAAAAGGTATTACTTTCATTGTAAGTATCACTTTTTTTAAAATACCAGACTGAAGTCCTTCTTGAAGAGCAAAAAAGAAGGAACAGACTTTATTCCAAACTAACTACTGGCATCCTTTCCAGCAGTAAGAAAACCTAACATTATTCCTCAAGCTTTGAAAAGGCAAAATTATCTCCTTAAGTGTTCTAAGCTTACTCACTATTGAGCTTTGTGGGTTTTGGGGTTTTTTCCCATTTCTAAAAGAGTAAAATACGATGGCCCAGACACTGAATACTGTGCTCACCATACTGCCAAGTATAAATAGTTTGTTCAAGTTAGCCCTAACTGAGCATCTCTTGTTGGCAAGACCATTTGCATGAAGACAGATGATTCATAGTGCTTATGAAAGCAGAACTAAGATGCTAGTTCAAAAAATACACTGCTCCAAATTACTGGATCAGTTATTTTGGACCCTTGCAGTAATGCGTTGTTCACAGAAATAAATATGAGTTGTGCAATGTTTTTTTTGTTTTTTTGTTTTTTTTTTTATAAAAAAATGGTTCCATATTCAAGAGACTATGATGAAAAATGTTACTGCTTTCTTGGCTAACATCTAAACACAATTCAGCATTAAAGTGCTAACATGAAATAAAGGGTTTACATAGTAAGTATTGGGTACAGGCAATACCTCAGTTACTTTAGAAGAAATTGTACCTTTTCAAGCTACAAATCCCCACGTTTTGATCAAAATTAACATACCAGAAAACACTGCCAGCTCCTTGGAAATGTCTTATTCTCTATTCAAGTAAACTTTCAGATTAATCGCTTCCACAAAATCACTTGCAGCTACTAATGATCCATCTAAGTGCTACCATTTGATGACTTGGTAGAACAAGTTAACTTGTTTTCACTTTAACATTTAATTTTACAGTGATTTTAACAGTTCATTTAAAATAGCTGCAATATTTCTGCACTGAATCCTTTTTCCAGTATTTAATGCATTTCAGTAAGATTCTGGTATTACAAACTCAAATTCAGTACTTCCCTCCGATGGATTTTGCTTAAAAATTGCTTCATTTCCCTGTGGAATGAAAATGTCATCCCAGGTAATTTGTTTGGCTGGAGGGTTAGATGATGTTCCTTCAGTGCCATCCTTCCCTGTGCCAACACGATAAACAATTCCACCCTCGTTTATCACTGGTATACTGCTTGAGTGATTAGTAATGTATGCATACTGTCTGATCTGCAAAGACTTGCAAGGATGCAATCGATAAAGCTTGGTATCTCCAGAAGGGTCTTGGCTATGCACTGATCTTATGTGGGAGGCCGTAATTTGGTAGTTGATGAAAGATTTGCCACATGTCAAGCACTGGTACCTTCGCTCACCAGTGTGGTGAATTTCATGCTTCGTACGGTATTCTGCAAGAGCAAAAACTTTGTCACAATATCGACACGGATACTTTTTCTCCCAGGAATGAACGTTAAAATGTCTCCGTAAACTCGTCAGACAGGCATACGATCTCTTGCACACAATACAAATGTAGTAGACTCTTCCATCCACTATGAGCTCGTAATGGTCATCGTGCTTTACTTTCATGCGTTTCCTGTTCGGAGAATCACCACCAGATGTTCTTGGCGTTTCATCAAGCTTGGCTTCACCTTCCTCAGAATCACCCTTTACAGGAATGACTATATCGTATGTATCCTCACCGATATTTGCATAAACCTTACAGCCTGTGGACAGGCCTTCTATTTCAGTTGCTGTATCTAATGTTATGATTTTCTGCCCTTCTGCCACGTTCTTTGACGCTATACCCGAACTGAATTCCTTGTTGTTTCCAGTAAGGACATCTGAGATTTTTATTTTAAATTCTCCAGGCTTAGAACATGGCTCTTGTGAAAATGTAACAACTTGTTTTTTCTGTACACCTGAGCCTTCCGTGGTTGCTGCCTTGGGTACATCAGGTTGCTGAACCAAAGAGCTACTGCTGACTGAACCAGGACTAGAGGAGCTAATGATAGCGACATCATCTTCAACAACCTCTTCATCATCAACAGCAGTTGTTTCCACTTCAGTTAAGGAGCCATTATTAGATGGCTCCTGGTTCTCCTCAAGTAAATTAATTGTAGGGGTCACATGTGTTTGATGTGAGGAGCTGGCACTGAGAGATGAGTTAAGTAGAGGCTTATTTAGCACGATGATATTAGGAGTCAAATGCTGCGGTGCTGCAGAGACAAGCGACTCGGCACTTGACTGTGGTTGGTTTGGGCTTAGCTGACTGGTGGACGAGGTGAGTTTTTGAGCTGCTGTGGTGCTCATCAAATGGGGAGAGCCACTACTGCCACATGACTTTTGGTCAGAAGCTCCAGCTGGACTTGGGCAAGGCTGGTTCTGGGCTGCAGCATTTGTATCTTTAGTACATTCTTTTGGAGGAACAATCTCAGAGCAAAAAATCACATCATCATCCTCATCATCTGAATCACTCATTGTAATTTTTGTAGTCTCATATTCTATGCCATGTAAGGAGAATGATTGTGTTATAACCGGCATCCCATCCGTTACCTCTTGACTCTCTGGCCTTATTACAGGTACTTGTGTCTCAGCATCCTTTTGACCTGGGCTAGAAGTTGAAGTTTCTGAAGCACCATCTTTGACCTCGCTTGGCATGTTTTTTCCTTCAGGCGGAGGTACGCCCAGATCAGCTATGAATTTAACACCCAGCTGTTGCCCTGATTTAATCAGTTCATCAAGTAAATCGGATCGAATGCTGATTATTTTGGAACTATAAATATAGTTAAGAATTTCCGCAAAAATTTCTGCTCTTACAAAGCTCAGTTCAACCACTTGCCCAGCCACTGAGAAAAGCTGGTGAAAATATGTGCTTGACGCGGAAAGGATGTTTCTGTGAGCTCGAAATTTCCGGTCCTCCACGATGACAGTAACATCACAAAAAAGTCCGTGGCCACGTTGTTCATTCAAAGACTGAAGGAGCACACTAGAATACTGTGTGTCTGTAGCAGAAATCAGTTTTTTCCCCTCCATTCCTACAAAGAGAAAGTAAAAGGCATCAAATTAGTAAAAATACAGATTTAAGGATTTAACTGCACGACAACATTCCCACATTTACTGTTTATTCCTTCTTTTGAAAAAACAGATCTGAGATACTATTCAGAAGCTTACATGCTATAGTACTCTGCAACTTTGTTTCTTATTGTTATTTGTCCCTTTACCTTCTACATAAGGTAAGTGCAATTCTGAAGATATCCTCTATTCTTACAAGGTGAGGAACAGAGAAACACCTGCTTATCTGATTCAACAGCAAATAAGGTAATTTTGAAGATCAAGAAGATGCAAGATTCGGGTCCATCAAAAGGCTTTAAACATTATTAGACATTTCTTTTTAATTGTGAAAATATTCTGTAAACTGTTATGAGAAAGCCCGATAACATCCAGGTTATTTATGGGCCAGACAACACAATCTGTGCATCCGTGTATTACCAGTAAGCTGAGGTTGATGAAAACACTACTGATACTTCACTTCCTTCCCCACAAAAAGAAACTTTTTTCTTTACCCCTCTTTGTATATTTGCGAGGTTGCTTTGTGTTTGAAACCGAGATCCTGAGGCACCACAGTAACAAAAAAGATCTGCAAAGTCAAACCAATCCATTTATCGGCACTTCCCATTTGATGCCCCCCACCAAGACGCAAAAAACCAACATCAAAATTTACGAATAGCAAGTGAAAGGCGGCAAGCCCTTCATTTTACTCCTGAAAGTTTATTTCCACACGCCCGGCAGGGCAGGAGGAGATGAGGCGGCCGAGGACACCCGCACCCCCCCCCCCCCCGGCGGGCGGAACAGGGCAGCGGCGGCAGCACCCCCCGCGACCCCGGGGCCAGCCGCCCGCCCCCGCCGCGGCCCCCGCTGAAGTTTACCATGAAAACGAGCGTTTCGAGGCAGAGCCGGTACCGTCGCGGAGGTGTTTCCCGGGCTCCCGACGCGGCGAGACGGGGCGGCGGCGCTGACAGGCGGCGGGCCCCGGGGAGCGGCCCCTCCGCGCGA
>VYZM01015727.1:1087717-1098088 GCA_013398915.1 Dromas ardeola | reverse complement strand
GGGAGGGTGCTCGCACCCGTTACCCGCCGTTACCCGAGGTTTGCTGCCGGCCTCCCGGGCCGCTGGTGGGTTCTTCTATTTGTTGTAGCTGCTTTAGGCGATTAGAAACGGTAACGGACAGCGGGCTGCGGTGGGTTATGTGCTGGGTGTAGTGTGGGGCTTCAGTGAAAGTGTTTTTCGTTACAGGAGACTCAATGAGAGAGAGAGAATTGGAGAACTGGGGGCACCTGAAGTCTGGGGACTGTCTCCAAAGGTTCCGGACCCTGAGTAAGGCATATTCTTTCTTCTTCCCTTATGGTTTTTATGATATTGAGTACATAATTTACAAAATGTCTTATCCCTACACTAGTCCCTTTGCCACAATTCATGTTCTGTCAGTTCATTTCTGAATCAATATAACAAGTTTATTACTTTTCTTTTTTTTTGTTCCCCAAATAATTCCAACATACCAATTATGCAATATATGATTTAGGTGATCAGGTGACCATTGTGTTATGATTCTGAAAGCAGTTCCCATGCTGCAAATAAACTGTTTAATTCTTTATTGCAAGTATTGACTCAAAATCTGCAAGCGTGCGTCTTGTCATGTGTGTACCTTTGGTCTTGAATACTACAAAATAGATTTTTAAATAGAAAACTTTTATTTTTATTCAGTTCTGATGAGCATACACCGGTAGAAGATGAAGAGGCAAAATCTAAGAGTAGTTCTTCAGATTCCAGCTCAGAAGGTAATTTGTTTTGCTCACATAGCTCGTTTCGAAAATGGGAAGCTACTCAAGTCTGGAATCTGCTGTTGTTGCTTGCAGGGGGTTCACTGGCTTTGATGGGTGGAAATGAGTGTGGTGGGCTCCACTTCAAAGGAGAGTGTTCTTTGGGAAGATCAGGAAATACTTATGGAGCTAGATGATCTTTGTCTGTTCTCTAATGTTATCTTTTAAAAACATTCTAGAGGAAAAAAAGAAAAGGAAGAAGAAAAGAAAGAAGAAAAAGCGGAAGGCGTCCAAAAGAAAACGCAGAAAACATTCCGAGGACAGCGACAGCGAGTCGGAGTCTGAGCAGAACTCCAGTGGTAAGAAAAGAAGGTTTCGGCTACTGTGCGTGGTGCAAGAGCTCTCCTTCTGCTCCTCTGACCTCAAAGCGATGCTTCTGGCTTTTGTTGCACACGTGCAGTGTTCTGAAATTATACAGCTGCAGCATTAGTCCAGTGTTCTTTCCTTTCACCATCTTGCTGCATTTGCAGTGCCTTTTCCTTGATTGCTTGTGGTCTGGCCTCAGGAAATAGGATTTCTGAAATTAGCATCCATTGGGCGTCTCGCATCAGAGATATGGTCAATATGTTCTCATATCAACCCATACTGAGGTAGCTTTCTACTAACACTTCCTCAGTGTTATTTTGTACTTAAATAGCATCTGAGGAGCTGTGTACTAAGGCATTCTGATGGAGGCAGTTAGTTATTCACAGTGCAGTAAACTGCTTAGTTTTAACTAACCATCTCTTTTTGATAATGTATATACTTTCTTTTTTTTTCAGATGAAGATAAAAAGAGAAGCAAGAAGAAGAAAAAAAAGAGCAGAAAGTAAGTTTCCAGGTTGTTGTGTGTAATTCTACCTGCTTTTGACTAGAGGGCAGTGCCACTTCCTTAGCAGGTACTGAGGAAGGCTGAGCACTCTTGTAATTAGGGCTATAAATGCTGTTGAATAATCTTAATTTGATGCATTTTCTTTAGATCTATAGAACCATGCAACATAGAGGACTCGCTGCAAGCTTAGAGAGCCACTTTCTAATGCTATATGAAAGACATAACAGTTTATATATTGTCTTTGTTTTGCTGTAGGGCATTTTCTATGAAATAACATCAATCTATATGCAGACAGACAGTCTTCCTATAGGTGGAAGTTGCCTTGAGAAACTAATGACTTGAGTATGATTCCAAGCACTTTCTTTCATCTTACATTTTGGTAAATAGCATGTCCGTCTTTGTCACAGGAAGAAGTATAAGAAAAAGAAAAATAAGAAGAGCAGGAAGGAATCCAGTGATTCCAGTAGTGAAGATTCTGATGACGAAATGTTTCAAGGGGAAGATCTCTGGATTGAGAGATCAAGTAGGTTCACCTGACTTTAAATTTGGATTGAAACTTCTTGGTGTCCTTTTCTTGAGTTCTTTGTTAGGTGTTGCTGATAACAAAGAACAATGGGCACAAAATTAATCTTCCTCATTATTTGATTGTTGCAGAAAATACAGAAGCTGATAGCTTGATTGGACCAGAAGCTCCCAAAACTCACGCATCTCAGGATGATAGGCCTTTGAAGTGAGTAGCCAGCTCTAACGGTACTTTGATCAAATCAAGTAATTCAAGCCTGAAGGTTACTGTTCAAAAGGGCTGTTATAACAATATGGCCTGCATCAGAGAGAAATGCTGTGCCAGAAACTCACAGGCAGAAGTGGTAGTGGAGCTAGCCTTTACCCTGGCCTGAATTCAGGTAGAAAAGTCTGGCCTATGCCTTTTAGCCTCAATTCCTAGAAAATCTATTGTAAGATGCCTTTATTCTAATCCTCCGCACTATTGTGACTTTATAGTGTCTTCATTACTGTTTAATCAGAATGGATTCAACTGGTAATTTGAGATGTTGTTGCTAGTGTTAGCCATAAGGAAGAAACAAGCCAATATGTGGGAAAGAATAAGAAAGCACTTAAAAATGCAGCTGTAGCAAGTAGGGAACAGAGAAGCTGGATGTTTGGCTCGGGCTCTGTCTATTTGAGACTGATGAAAATCACCACTTTTTTTAAGCTACGGACATGCCCTCTTGCCCGGTGAAGGTGCAGCAATGGCAGAGTATGTAAAAGCAGGAAAACGTATACCCCGGAGAGGTGAAATCGGCTTGACCAGTGAAGAGATCGCATCATTTGAGAGCTCTGGTTATGTCATGAGTGGCAGCAGGTATGGTTTTGGTGATGGTAACGGTTCAGTGAAATTTTCAAGAGCTGCTTGTTCTGTTGGACGTTTGGAAGACTGCTTCCATGCTGTAGTTGAAAGCACAGAAGAGAAGGTGCTCTCTGTGCTTGCAATAATCTACACTAAACTCCCTGTTGCTATAGGTAGATGGTAAGCTTTTTAATGACATTTTCTCCCCAAGAGCAAAAAATCTTTCCAAGTAATATACTTCTAATTATCTTGTATTTCAAATGAGGAGATGCTTGTGTCAGATGGCTCAAAGGTGGTGTGTTTGGACAACAGTGGTGGTGTGCTGGCTCTTCAGTAGGAGAGAAATCAAAGTGTGAGAGGTTGGCTGCACTTTTTCTGATGAGTCCAACAGGAATTTCACTTAAGGTTTGGTGAGCCAACAGCTGACACCCTGGGGATAGATGGGACTTCCAGCTGGCTGCCTGAGAGCAGACAGCCCCAGAAGTCAGTTCTTTGCTCTGCCACGCTCCTTCCTGGGAAGGTTTGTGTGCAGTTTGGATTCTCTAGTGTAGGTGTCTTTATTTATAAGCCCCCCAAAACATTCAGGCCAGCTGATGGATGGAAGCCATGACAGGGCATTACATCCTTCTGCCTGTGCTGATGTACACGATGTTCCCCTCCACAGACATCGCCGAATGGAAGCTGTGCGTCTGCGTAAAGAGAACCAGATTTACAGTGCAGATGAAAAGCGAGCTCTGGCATCCTTCAACCAGGAAGAGAGGAGGAAACGAGAGAATAAGATCCTTGCAAGCTTTCGAGAGATGGTCTACAGAAAGACTAAGGGCAAAGAGGAAAAATAATTCTTCATTTGAACTGTACACCATAGGTTCTACCAAGCAGCAGCTAACCTGTTCCAGTCATGATTTGAAAAAATTTGCAAGTGCTGCAGTGCCTTTCACCCAACAGGGCCAAGCCTCAGGAGTGGATTACTTGTATCAAGGAAACAGTTACTTCTGTCAGATTTTCTTGGATCATTTTTTCACCATCTACAAGGAATCCCTGTAAAGTGAAAGGCTAAAAGGCAGGGAAGGCAGGAATAGGCAGGGAAGATTAGAAGTAGCAATGTTCTGTACTCACTTTGAATCGGACAAGTGGGAGGATTCCATGGGAGGGCTTTGTTACCTGATGCTGATAAATGTGATTTTCCATTTATTTTGATTAATGAGAGTAGACTGGCCATCAGAAGCAAGCTACTATAACAGTAGTAAAAATGAAGGAATTCCTAAGCTCCTTTTTAAGATCTAACACTGTCCACTTTAGGTTTATTTTTTCCTCAAAACAGTTGCGTTTTGGTTTGTGGTTCAAACTAGACTTGTAAATAGAAATGAGTTTGTCATTTAATACAAATGGTCTTCAGTTACTTTAAAGCAAGCAGATCACAACTGGGGTATAAAGTAACAGTAATAGTAGTAGGAGGGTCTGATCTTCAATCCACCAAAGCCCGTGGTGAAGAGCTACGTTGCTTGCTTCTTTTTCTCCTATGTTATACATAGGTATCAGATCAGTGGGGTACAGCGATTGGAACCCCTGGATGTACACAGGTGGTAACAAGGATGTATCTTTCAATTTATTTGAAATTTTTTTGTCTGTGGAAGGTTTCTAGATTAAGAACTTATTTTAACTCCTGCGGTATTTTAATTTGGTATGTTTTGGCAGTATTACATGGCTATCTTTAAACTCTGTACTCAGAGGCCCACTCCAGGTAGTGCTTCTGTGGTGGTTACCTTTGATTCAACTGTGTATTTCCAAACATACCCCCCCCTTAGCCTTCTTTTTTCAAATGCTTTTAAAAACAGTGTTTTCTAGAGGGTTTTTTGTTCCCCTGAATCTCTGTGTTGTAGTTTTGGCAGCAGAGATGTCTTGTATGTTTGTATAAAGAAAATAAAAGTTCTATAATGTTTGCCCTGGAGTTCTGCAGACCTGGTGTTCACAAACAGGAAGTCCAGCCCAGCTGCCTTTTCCCGTGTACACTCCGGAACCTGGTTCCGTCCTGCCGTACCCACCCATCTCTGCAAGTGACCATCATGTAAAGCCAGCTGCCAGGTCAGGACATAGTTGATTTTGCACAGATTTAATGCGTTTTCTGTGTCCACAAAGTAGAAGTGCTAACAAGGAAGAGCCATTCTTTCTTCATTGTGTTTATTTGATTCTCTACAAAATACCAACAGAGCGTTGGTGATGGTCAACTGGAGCTGATCATTAGAGAGTAAGTCTTTCCATGAGGATTATTTTATTTTCAATTATGTCCTTAAGCCACTTTTCTCTAAACTGACACTGTTCTGGCCTGGAGGATGGAATAAAAGAGTAAATAGTAAGAATAATATTGAACAAAGTTTGGCCAGCTGAGAACTGGCCTTTATTCACAGGGCAAGCCTATCTGCTGAAAAAAAGACCACCAACTAGACCTGTGTAAACCCAAGACAAGGTCATTATGGAGAAGGCAGGTGCTCATGGGGTGGCTATCCATGCCTGTAGTGGAGTGCAGCTGATGATACGCAGGGTGATTTGGTTTTGCGTAGCAAGATTTTGACACCTTCCTCCACCTCTCTGCTATTATTGCAAACTTACTTACATCAATCTCCTTCTTTGTTTTTGGCATGTAAAAGCTTGCTAGAACCTCCCGAGTTGTGTCAGTGATAGAAGAGTAATAACATTTACCTGTGAATCAGCCTGCTGGACTCCAGAGTGAAGAATACCTCCACAGGCAAGGTCTGCAAAAGAGACAGGGCAAAGTTCACATACAGGACACCAAAAAGCAGGCATTTAAATTAGGTAAGAGCTACTATCTACTTCTTCAAAAATAACCTGTATATTTGTACAACGTTTCTGATACAGATTAGGATAGTTTTGGTTTAACGCCTCCGAGTATTCTCTTGTGAAGGCAAAGGCTCAGATGTTACAATTTAAGGCTTGTGCCTTAAATTTCTGACCTTAGATTTCTGACCAGGGGCTATGAGCTGTTGTGCTGGTGTTGGCTGGGTAGAGTTAATTTTCTTTGCCGTAGCTAGTTTGGGGCTATGGTTTGGATTTGTGCTGAAGACAGTGTTGATGACACAGGGATATTTTCATCTCTGCTGAGCAGTGCTTACACACAGTCAAGGACTTTTCTGCTCCTCACACCAGCCCACCAGCGAGGGCTGGGGTGCACAAGGAGTTGAGAGGGGACACAGCCAGGACAGCTGACCTCAGCTGGCCACAGGGATATTCCATGCCATGTGACATCATGCTCAGCAACAAAACTAGGGAGGAGGTTGGCTGGGGGTGGCTGCTGCTCAGGGACTGGCCAGGCATCGGTTGGTGGTAAAGAATTGTTTTCGTTTGCATCACCTGTCTTAGTTTTTTTTTTCTCTCCTGGTTATTTTTTCCTTAAAATTTGTTGTTGTTATTATTATTTATTTTTTTAAATTATTAAACTGTTTTTATCTCAACCCATGAGTTTGCTCACTTTTGGACTTCCAATTCTCTCCCCCATCCCACTGGGAGGCGGGGCGGAAGGGGTGAGTGAGCAGCTGTGTGGTCTTTAGTTGCCAGCTGGGGTTAAACCGTGACATCTGTGGACTGATACTTGGGGATCCACAGCCAGTAAGTAGAAAAGCTAAGGTTCAGTACGACTAAGTATAGGCTCTGGAGGTAAAAAGTCTACTCAGTGCAATTTATTTCTTTTTTTTCTTGAGCTGCAACATATGATTGTACAAGTGACAAACTTCAAGCTGATCTGAAAAGGGGTTCTGAGACGGCACGAAGAGTAGTGGGCCGGTCTCCCTGTGCTGACCCCTCGTTCTGTGACATTCTGGCAATGCCCAGGCCTTGTGAGCATCTCCTGTGAGAGCTACCGGCTCCTGGCCAGTCTCTCCACTGCCCTGCTGTCTCCCTGACTCAGGAAACCCCCCTGTACTCTTGTCCCTTGAAGGATTGGTACATGCCATTTCTGAGTACTTACGGCAGGTTTGATTTTGGAGATCTCTATAACGAAGTAGATGCTTGCTGTTGCTCGTGGGATGGGTTTTCTGCGTGTTGGGACACTCCAGCATACTCTGTAATGGTACCTCTTGCTATAGTTCAGTTCTTCTTCCTGGAGAAATTCTGAACAGTGAAGCCAGCTTGTGTGAACATCCCATGTCTGCTGAACAAACACATCGCACTAAGATTCCCCCTGTCCAGCAGAGGTGACTTGAGGGATGTGCTAAAAAGGAACTGAGGTGCTCTCCTTTAATTTTTTCACACTCCTCAAGGAAGGCACGACCTTCCTGAGTGGATGGAATCATCACTCACAGAAATGTATTCTTCAATCTGCCGTCGTCCTTTCTCCACTGTGAAGTTGTTGCCTGTGATCCACTGGATATTTTTGATGACACTCTTGGTTTCTAAAATAGATAAAATGCTGACAACTCCTTCTGGGAAGACGCCAACACATACAAATAGAGCAGGCATGCTACCTTTCTCTTTTTTCTCTAGCTCTGGAAGATATTCCTCTGTACTGTTTCTCCAGTTTTCTGTGAGAATGTGAGCTTTTTCCTTACTGGCAGCGTTTTCCTCTCCCTTGTTCATTGTCTTCACCTTTAGAAAGAGAAACACACACATGCACTGAGAGTGAGTTGGTTGTGGTACCCAGCAACCCCGGGAGTGTTTGCTTCCTGTTGCCATGGCAAGGTAGCTGCCAGCCAACGCGAGCGCTGGGCTCCCGGCACCCCCATTGGCATTTGGGGAGGCCTCTATGGATGGGGACCACGGGGCCCCTTTGGACCGGAGACCCTGTGGAAATTCCTCCCTAGCAGCCATTGCCTCCCGGAAGGGAAAGATGGGGTGAGCAGGAAAGCAGATGTGAGATCCTGCCAGATTCTCTGTCTGTCAAATTTCTGCCAGTCTCGACAATTTGGGAACTAAACCAGCCTCCGGTCTGTGCTCTGCCACACGCAGTCTCAGCCCGGCCCGTTGCACAGAGATGCTGCAGGCTCTGCACACCAGCAGTTGGGACACACAGCCCTTCAGAGATATTTTAGCAGAGTGCAGCATGCTGAGTTCCAAGCAACCACTGGGTTGGAAATGGCTTAGCAGCTGATGTGAAGGTCTTGTGCTGGAACCACTGGGGAGGTGAGACTTGGGACACAGACCCCTGAAGAGCTCTGTGCGTGTGACAGATGAGGCCCGCTTGTTTACTGCATCTTATGCAACAACGGAAGCTTCTTCCAGCTGCTGCTCAGGGCATGTTGTAAGGTGAGCACGGCACGAGGCAAGGTGTCAAATGGAAAAGGCCGCTTCTGAGCCCAAAAATTCTCCATGGAGACATGCTCACTCAGGCAGGAAACATCTCACAAGGGTTCTTCAAGGCCCCTTGGTATCTGTAAGGATTACAGCAAACCCTGCCTAAAGCAGCTCTGCTTTGTTTTTCATCTCTCTCTGGTTTGGGAGAGATGCTTAAGGCTAGCGTGAGCTCTGGAAACCTGTCTTCTCCTCTGCTTCTTGTCCTGATCTCCGCATCTTTTCCCTCTCGTATTTCTTGTCCTCCTGATCTTCTCTCCCTGCTAGTTCTTCTCTCTCTCCAGCCAGCGCTGTAGCTGATTAGCTGGTGGTAAGTGCTTTGGGTTGGTATTTCGTTAATTCCCAAGCTCTTTTCAGCCATGTCCGAGAGAGCCAATACCAGCTGGCTCCAAGATGGACCTGCCACTGGCCAAGGCTGAGCCCATCAGCACCGGTGGCAATGCCTCTGGGATAATGTATTTAAGAAGGGGGAAAAGTTGCTGTGCAACAGCAATTGCAGCCAGAGAGAGGAGCAAGAATAGGTGAGAGGGACAACTCTGCAGATACCACAGTCAGTGAAGGAGGGGCAGGAGGTGCTCCAGACACCAGAGCAGAGATTCCCCTCCAGCCTGTTGTGAATACCATGGTGAGGCAGGCTGTCCCCTTGCAGCCCGTAGAGGTCCATGGTGGAGCAGATAGCCACCTGCAGTCCATGGAGGACCCCAGGCTGGAGCAGGTGGTTGCCCGAAGCAGTCTGTGACCCCATGGGAAGCCTGCACTGGACCTGTGACCCTGTGGAGAGAGGAGCCCACACTGGAGCAGGTTTGCTGGCAGCGCTTGTGACCCCATGGGGGACCCACGCTGGAACAGTTAGTGAAGAACTGCAGCCTGTGGGAACGACTCATGTTGGAGAAGTTTGTGGAGAACTGTCTCCCACGGGAGGGACCCCACGCTGGAGCAGGTACAGAGTGTGAGGAGTCCTCCCGCTGAGGAGGAAGGAGCGGCAGAAACAACGTGTGATGAACTGACCACAGCCCCCATTCCCCGTCCCCCTGCGCCGCTCAGGGGGAGGAGGTAGAGAATTGGGAGTGAAGTTGAGGCCGGGGAGAAGGGAGAGGTGGGGGGAAGGTGTTATAAGATTTGGTTTTATTTCTCATTACCCTACTCTGATTTGACCAGTAAAAAATTAAACTAATTTTCCTGAGCTGAGTCTGTTTTGCCCATGATGGTAACTGTTGTTATCTTGACCCATGAGCCTTTTGTTGTATTTTCTCTCCCCCATCCAGCTGAGGAGGGGAGTGATAGTGCAGCTTTGGTGGGCACCTGGTGTCCAGTCAGGGTCAATTCACCACAGCAACACAGATACAAGGGCTGAATACATGTATATCTTTATTAAAGAGTTAAATCATTTTATACAGATATGTGGATTCTTCAAAGTGCCGCCACCTTACTCTATGTTCTCCAGACCCTGAAAAAGGAAAAGTAACAGCTGTATTTGCTCCATTCTCATCGCTAACTTGCAAGAGGTCATAACTGACAATGCAGTTTTATCAAACTATGCTTTGTAAGTACCTAAGTCCTAACTAAAAACAAAATAATTTAAGCGCACATCCCCACAAACAGGCCAGCTGCAGGTACAGAGCGAGCTCCCACTGCCCCAAGAGTGGCTGGTGCCCACCTCAGAGGCCGTGGGAGCCCCCAGCCCCGAGCTCGGGGCTCCTGCTCCCCTCCCGGCGGTACTTGCCCGATGCCCCCGGCACCTGCCTTGGAGACGTAGTACTTGTTGACACCCGACAGCCGCCGGTCTCGTTCCATCAGGGTCCACTGGTAGGGATAGCGGGCGATCCGCTTCTCCTGCGGGCATGCACGGCGTTACCTGTTACGGCCCCGGGGACGGGGCTCCCGGAAGTACGGGGATCTCGGGGGGAAGGGGTCCCAGGCGGAAAAAGAGGTCTGGGAAGAAGCGGAGCCCCGGGATCCTGGGCCGGGCCACCGGGGATAGGGGGTGGGGGGAGTAGGTCCGGTCGCCCCGCCCCGCGCTGACCTTGCCGCCGTTGCACCAGCGGTGCATGTAGACGGTGGAAAGGCCGGGGATGGCGAGGCAGATCCCCATGATGGCCATGCCGGGCAAGATCTCGTACCACATCCCGCCAGTCCGGTGCCGCCGGT
>VYZM01015727.1:1067677-1087709 GCA_013398915.1 Dromas ardeola | reverse complement strand
CGCCGGTCCGCTGTCGCCCCGCGCCCGCCCCGACCTGCCTGCGGGCACTCCCGGCCTCCCCCGCGCGGCGCGGTGCACGCCGGGAGCTGCAGTCCGGAGGAGCGCGGTGCACGCCGGGAGCTGCAGTCCGGAGGGGCGCGGTGCACGCCGGGAGCTGCAGTCCGGAGGGGAGGCCCGGGCCGAGGGCGCGGTTCGTGGCCCTTTACGGCGCAGTCGCGCAGAGGCGCGGCGGCCAATGGGCGGGCAGGGCGGAGCGGAGCAGCCAATGGGCNGCCCTGCTGGGGACGGGGACCGCCACCGGCACGGACGGCAGGGCCGGCGGCGCCGAGCTCGACCGCCTGGAGCGGCCCAAGGACAAGAAGGAGACGCTTAGCAAGGTGGGGCCTGCGCGCCGCTCGGTGCGGGCCCGCCCCGCCCGCAGTAACGGGCCTCGCGCGGCGGCCGTTGGGGGCGGCCGTTGAGGGCTAGGGGGGGGCTGTCTGGGGCCGCCCTAACCGCCCTAACCGCCGTGCCGCAGGTGGTGATCCGGCGGCTGCCGCCTAGCCTGACGAAGGAGCAGCTGGAGGAGCATCTCCAGCCCCTGCCCGAGCACGACTACTTCGAGTTCTTTGCCAACGACTCCAGGTAGGGCCGCCCCCCTCCACCACAACTTCCCCCTTGGGGCTCCCGGGAGCCACCGCTCCTGCCAGCTGGGCCCCGGGAGGCGTCGGCCCCCGGTCAGCCTGGCTCTCTCGGTCTTGTCTTTCCGCAGCTTGTACCCTCATATGTTCTCGAGAGCCTACATCAACTTTAAAAACCAGGAAGACATAGTCCTCTTCAGGGATCGCTTTGACGGCTATGTTTTTGTCGATCACAAAGGCAAGTGAACGGCGTTTGACTGTGTGTTTGCATCTTTCCTCGTGTGTGCACAGTGTGCTGGCTGAATTTTAGAGGGATGGGTGCGAGCAGCCTAACGTGCCGCTTCTGGTATGTTTGGTTTTAGTGCACTATTTCAAAGAAAATGTTTTATGCTTTGCGGAAACTAATCAAAATTGATTTTGTACATTTCTGAATTGACTTTTTTTATATTATGTGTAAAAACCCAGTTAAGTGTTCATCAAGGTAGTAGTGGTATCAATATGAAAGCCAGTTGCTGCATTATTGAGGTTAATACTTGCATTGTCATACCTGAGTATAAAGTCTGAAAACTGAAAGTAGGTAGGTGGTGTTGCTGTCCAAGCTAAATGAAGCTGAAGTTAATGATCCCACTGTCCGCTGTTCCCCTCACCTGTTCAGTATACCTCCAGCAGCGTGACTTATTTTTTGGTCAGTTTTTAATCAGGCTATTACTGATTTTGGTTTACAATTGAGTGAGTCATCTTGATTCAGTAAAAGGAACAGCTTGTTCTTTGCAGTCTAAGTTGTGAAAGCGACTGCTCTCTAAAGACATTCATCTGTAGGAAACAAATACTTTGTTTAATTCATTCGTTAAACATCCAAGTATGTAGTTGCCACTTACCTTTTTTCTGAATTCACGTTAGGTATTCAGTACCTCTAATGCTTTTAAATTTTGCATCTCAAAATTGCTTATATTGGGTAGCACTAAAAGTTATTAGTCTCTCATTGGTAGACCTTAAATTTACGTATTTAGCAAAGGCTTTAACAAGAGTCTTCCTATTGTCTTCACTAGGCTAAGGATTTCACCTTGAACTTTGTTTCAAGTACACATGTTTTACACTTCACCCAGCCAGGTGTTTTATGTGACATAAAGCTCTGTCCATAAGATTCTTCCTGATTTAGGAGGGTTGCATGACAAAGTTCTAATAACACCTAGATCTTTTAAATAAGCTGTTTTGCAGTGTAACAGCACACTGTACTTGCTATGCCCAACAGCAGTATTTGACTTATGCAGCCATAAATGTTGCGTTCTTGTCAGAAGATAAAACTTTAAAGCCTGCCTGTAATGTTGCATTCTATTCATTTTGCCAAAAAGTGAGATTTGCCTCAGTTGCATGAACTTAAGTATTCTCTTCTACTTGGATGACGAATGCATGGTCTGTAGGACGAGGACATTACATGGTGCAGTGTAGCTGAGGTGGCTGAACTGACAGTTATGGGCAGTCTTAAATCTAGCATTTCCTTCTTGTTGTGAGTCTGAGTTTGCTGGCTTGTTAAGGTAGTGAGAGTGTTTAGTTCATGAATTCTGCTGTCTCTAAAATGTTTGGTGTTTTTTTTATTAAATGGCTTTCAAAATACAAGAAGTTTTTTTATGCTCTCCAAGTAGTCACTTCTAGTATTGCATATTTCTTGTGAGGCTTATCTTCCTGCTTTAGATAGGGACAGTGTACTCTATTTTATATCTGTTTCATTTATATTTTGATGTATTTTTTTCCCTCTTCTCTTAACAGGTCAGGAATATGCTGCCATAGTAGAGTTTGCACCTTTCCAAAAAGCTGCAAAAAAGAAGAGTAAGAAAAAGGATGCCAAAACTGGAACTATCGAAGATGGTATAACAGCTACCTAGTTTATTTTGCATGTGTAGACTTGAAAGTCCTAGCAGTAATTCGAATATAGTGTTTTTACTGTGACACTGAAGTTTATCAATAGAATGTTTGCTTAATTATATGTGAAGCTTATTAGTACTGCTTTGTCAGATGCCAATCTATTAGATATGATTGTCCTAGACAAACATAATGCAGCAGCTCATTTGAGAGCTGCCAATTTATGAAAAGGTGACATACAAACAACACAACTTATGCAAATCTAACCCAAACTTCCAGCATTGCGCTATGCAAGTTCTTTTCATGTTACAGTATATGTCTTTTTTTCCCCCCCTTTTTTTTTTTTCTTTTTCGCTTTCCCTCCCCCATAGATCCAGAGTACAAGAAGTTTTTGGAAAGTTACAGTGCAGATGATGAAAAACTAACCTCCACTCCTGAAACTTTGTTGGAGGAAATAGAGGCAAGAAACAAAGAGCTAATAGGTATGGAAATCTATGTTCTATAGTTACATTTTCCTAGAGCACAAAAAATGTATGTGGAGTAATTTGAAGCTGTGATTTCTCAACCTTGAGGAGGCTAAATTCTTTTGTGTGCTTTCTTGGTATTTGATAAACCTTTAGGCTAATGTTATTCAGTGTGTTTTATTTTGATCCCATGCTCTAAATTCTTCTCTAGGTTTAAGTTTTATATGATAACCTTCCTTCCTGTTTTAAATTGCTAATCATATGTTTGTTAGCCAGACTAGGCTGTGGAGTGGCTGCATTTCAGTGAGATGCAGTGATGTTTAATACAAAATGCTGTGAGCAGTGATGTTCCTGCAGGCACAAGTTAAGAGAGATTGTGGTTGGGTAAAATTCCACAAAAATGACCAGAATGCTCTTTTAAAGCATGTTACAGGTATCCCTTTCAAAGCAAGAGTGTCTGGGAAAAGCCTAATGCAGACTGAATATCCCTTTACAGATAGATGGGTGCACTGGATATTATATTAGTGTCCTAAAGAAGTTTATAGAATCCTAATAGTTGCTGCTGTTGAGAGATAGGATTGGAATACTTGTTTCACTGCTGTATTGCTGTATGTGAGAGGAGGTAGGATGGATAATCCATAAGGCTTCTTCATTTCACATTGGGTTTTGTTGTAGATGTTGCAGTATTGGATAAGGTAAATGGTTTACATTTGTTTTTATATATTCTTTAGCTAAAAAGACTACTCCTTTATTGAACTTCTTGAAAAATAAACAGGTAAGACCCATCTCCTGAATCTCTTGTTGCTTGCAAGTATAATTTGCTCATTTAAAGCATGGTTGTGTACATTGCAATGTGTATCTTGGTATGTTTATGCCCTTTCTTTTGAAGATGCTTTTGACCCAAATTTCCTTGTTAATGCCTGGTTCACATATTTTAAGCTACTAAAACACTGGCCTTTGTAGGAAAGGTCGTGCTTTCTGTGCATTCTGGTCACAGCTAAACGTCTCTATGGCGCTAGCAAACCAGATCCCATTTTAATGCTTTCATTTTTAATGCAGTTATGGCTGAGGTCGTTGTAGATGATCTTTCTCCTAGCATATAATCTCATTTTAACTTTTAGCGATGGGGAAAAAAAACACACATGGGGTAGATTCAATTAAAATTAGAATGATAAAGACTGAGGCTAGTGTTGTGTGTGTTTGTTTTGTTTTGTTTTTTTTTTTTTAAGACAGTACAAATCAAGGCTTATGAGTGAGGCAAAAAAATGAAATGCTGCTGTAACATGTTCAGGTTCACAACAGAACAGCCGAGATGTCAGGACTTTTTTTTCTTTTTTTTTTCTTTCTTTCTTTCTTTTGTAATAGGGATGGTTTTGAGGTGAGTTATTTGGTCATGAAATGCTTTACAACTTTGTGGCAGGGTATCTTGGTGGGCTTAAAGGGGTGTTTTCTAGTGTGGAAATAAACTATTTTTCTTTGCTTTTACACACACAGAGACTGAGAGAAGAAAAAAGAGAGGAGAGGAGGAGGAGGGAATTGGAAAGAAAAAGACAAAGAGAAGAAGAAAGAAGAAAATGGAAAGAGGAGGAAAGAAGGAAGAGAAAAGAAGCAGAAAAACTGAAGAAAGTAGACAGATGCCCAGAAAAAGAAAGAGACAGATCAAAAGACGAACCAAAGATTAAGGTCTAGAACAGTTCTTTATTATAAACTGTTACATTCCCTTTCCCCTATTATTTGTATATCAGTCTCTCAAAATGTGCTTTGAGTATTGCGTGAAGAATCACATGAGTTCAATGTTAGTAAATTACCACTTTTTTGTAATATTCAATATTAGGCGTTGTAAAGGTTTACATGCTGTAATGCTTCATAGTAATATTTAAAGCTGTTGTCATGTGACTGTTGTACATGCTGTGGTAAACAGAATCGTGAATTCACTATGGAATGGAGGCTATTTTTAAGCTTTCTAAAATGGTCTGTTTTAGGAAAAAAATCCTAGTCTGCTCTGTGGATTATGCTTACTCATACACTCCAGCTTTTAGAAATACTGCGACTTGCAGTAACATTACTTTAACGTTTATTTCTTACTGGACTGGTTCCTTTGATGCAATTTCGGTGTTGTGCCAGACAATATGTATTAGAGTGAGCTTTTTAGTTGAGACTTCTGTTTTCTTTGTAGCTACTTAAGAAGCCTGAAAAAGATGAAAAAGACTTGGAGAAAAAAGAAAAATCCAAGAAACTGGAAAAAGAGACTCTGAGGGAGGAAAAAAATGCGAGTAGTGCATCTGCCAAACGATCTGATGGGGAGACAAAAGAAGAGAAGGCAAAAAAGTATTCTAGTACTTGCTATAAATATGTATATGTATATATAACTTGTTTCCTGATCGTACTGAGGCTTAGGCTGCTCTGCCATGACCGTGTTTTGAAATTCCTTTCAAATTATTTTTCTTGTATAAGGCATGGGTTGTGTTCCCTGTGGCAGTGCACATCCCTGTGATTACAGAAAGCTTTGTGAATTACCTGAGGATTCTTCACTAGTGAACAAATTTTAATATTTTTGCAACTCACTGTAGGAACTCCGCAGAAGAAGCCCAAGTGTAGGTGACCTGCAGCAGGCTGTGAGCACTGTCCTTGCAATGAGAGAATTATAATCATGGCAAGAGGAGAGGTGAACTCCAGTTAGTGTCCCTTTAAGTCTTGTAAACGGTCAAAGTGGAAAGTGTCATTCTCAACCGCTCCGTGATCTGTTCAAGGTTCAGTTCTGCCATGTGAGAAATAGAGATGACGGTGAAATTCAGGTGTTTTCCAAAGCCAGAGGAGACTCAGCCAGCGATGTGAGTAGAAGGCTAGGAAATGCTAGCAGTCAGTGTCATCTCTGGTTATTGTGCATGACTCAGGTTATTACAGCTTCCCAAAAGCTCCCTAGAACCTACCAGTCTGTCGTCTTCATATTGCACATTTACACCAGTATTGCATTGATCTCCCAGCTCTGTTTGATGAATCTTTTGAGCTTCATTTTCAGTTTTGTTTTCATACAGATCAGAAGATGAGTGTGTAAAGGACTACAGGGACCGAGATAGAGATTTTGAAAGAGACAGAGAATATGAGAGAGCACAGAGGGAGAAACTGAGGCGCCAAGAAGAGGAGCGTCGGAGGCAGAAAGAGCGCTTTGAGAAAGAGAAGGTTTTTAGAAGAAAAGAGGAAGAGGTGAAAAAGGAGAGAGACTTACTCAGAGAAAAGGGAAAGAAAAGTGATCTTACAGACTTTACCAGCAGCACGGACAAATCTGAGAAAGTAACCAAAGACGATAAAAAAGAGGATACAATTAAGAGGGATCGTATCAGAAACAAGGTGCTGGATTTCTTTAAATTCCTGTGTTGCTTCTTAGGGACCAGTTTGAGGTTTTCAGGATAAAAGCACTTCAAGGAAAGAAAAATGTGGTTTCTCTGTTGAAACCGCCCTGTTTTGGTGACGAACACTGCCATTGCTAGAAAGTTTGCCTGTTTGTCCACTAAACTTCGCTAAACAGTTTGTGATATTTCCTGTCACTTACAGGAATTAAGTCACCGTACTGTGGGCTAAATTGTAAAGACACTGATCCCTTTTCATTTGCTGACTTAAGCCATTGGCCGTATCTTTAAGGTGTAGAGCATCAGTAAGGTACCTGTATCTCTGCTGATGGTATACGTGCCTGAAAATACATCTCGAAGTAGGAGTGGGATTGAACAGGTTCCTCCAAAACAGGGATGAGACTGCTACATGCAGAATGTGACAGAAGAGCTCCTGTAGACTCAAGAAATAACGTCTTGAGTTTAGTTTTATATACTCTTCAAATCTGTTTTTGCAGCATCAGTATGCATATTTTCCATGTCACTTAAAGCATTATTGGGTACAAATGAAACTCAAGGCTTTGAAGAAGCTTTGAAGTTGGCCTCTGTTCTGAGAGAGGGTGAGCTGAATTCACCTTAAGAGGAAACTCTTTACAAATAACTTCAGCGATGTGCAGTGTTCTTTGTGGCTTGAACAGGGATGTTGCCTTACAACAGAGACAACCTTGATTTGAGACAGTTGAAGTTACATTGCCAGCATGGTGGAATAGTTTAACCTAGAACACCTTGAAAAGTTTGAATTTGAGCCATTTCTAATTACACTGATGCCATAATAATCATGATAGCATGGGGCTATGAAAGTCTAAATAGTTTTGATTTATTTCAGGATCGCCCAGCAATGCAGCTGTACCAGCCAGGAGCCCGAAGCCGAAGCAGACTGTGTCAGTATGAAGAGGGTGCCGCAAAACCTGCGGATCAGGGAGCGGATAAGAAACCAGAGTGTGAGAGCAGTAATACAAAGGAGGAGGAGTGACTAGCATGCAAACCTTATGTGTTCTGACTGTCTGTGCAGCCAAAGAGCATGTACTACGCAATCCAGAAGTGCCTTCGAAGCGAAGAAGGAACACAGGAAGAAAAGGGGGCATTGTGCTGTTGGATATTTCTGGTTAAAGAACCTCAGTTGTAGATTCGTAATTTGAAATGTGTTCTCATTGTATTTTCAGTTATTTGAATTTATTTTCCCAGCATCTAACTACAACAGAGAAAAGAATCTTTGCAAAGTGGAAAGACTTTATGGCCTTAAGTATGATAATAAATGAGTCATGCAGTCAGGAGGAGATGACACCTGGATCTAGAGCCAGAGCTTTACTGTGAGGTGATTGGAGCCGGTCTTTGACGTGCTTCAGCAGAGCGAGCTTGAAGTTGGCTGGAGTGAACACAGGCACTACCTGAGGCAAGGGTAGCCAAACTATGTCAGTCTGGCACGGAGACAAGTACGCAGGCGGGGGCTGTTGAGGTGCCAGTGCACAGGAGCCCTCTGGCATGTGAAGAGGAGAATGTCTGGCCTTGCAGTAGTGTGTCAGGGAGGGAGAGACCTTCCTCTCCAGTGGTTCTCGGATAAAGTAACTGAGTTGGAGTGTATGAATAAGCTGGCTTAATATTGGATACTTCTTGAGAAATTCTCATGTAAAGTCTACCTACGTTGAAATGCTTGTTTTTAATCAAATGTAGCTGGTTTGAGCATCCTGTTCTTTTCCAGCATTCTCCCTTCCTTCGAGTCTGAAGCGTTTCCTGACTCCTGCCCTCTCGGTACTGCTTCCTCTTCCCTCGTAACCTGAAGTATTGTTTTACAGCCCAGAAAGAGACTTCACCGGTAGCAGCTCCTCCTAAGCTAGCGAACTTTAGCCATAGCTATTTTGTACTAAAACCAATAAACTCGCAGAAACTCGTGCCGCCGCCGTCCCTCACTGAGCTCCGTCTGCGCGGGGGCGGGTCCGCCGGGCCGCCAGGGGGTGCTGTGGCCGCGGAGCCCGCGCCGCCTCCGCCTCGCTGGACGCTTCCCACCGCCCCTTCCGCCTCTTCCGCCGCCGCCATCGCTGGGACGCCGGGCAGCTCCGCGCCATGGTGAGACCATCGGCCGCCATCCGCCGCCGTGCCGCGGCAGCCCGAGCCCTCTCACCGCCGCGGGCTGGCCTGAGAGCCCCGGCGGGCAGCCGCGCGGGGCGGGAGGGCTCCGGGGGCGGCTTTCCCATCCCGGGCCCGCCGAGGCCTTGCGGGGCCGTTCCGGGTCCCTGCTCCGTTGAGCTCCCGCGGTGGGGCCGGCCCGGGCGCGGGCCCGGGCCCGCCCTGCGGCACTAACGGCTGCTCTTTCTTCCAGTCGTCCCACAAGACGTTCAAGATCAAGCGCTTCCTCGCTAAGAAGCAGAAGCAGAACCGGCCCATCCCGCAGTGGATTCGCATGAAGACGGGCAATAAGATCAGGTAACGAGACGAGCGGCTGTCCTGTGAGGAACTGCGGCCTCCGTCGCGCTGCCTGTGCGGCACGGACTGAAGTCGGAAGATGAGTGTGTAAAAGGGTATATCCAAGCAAAAGTGCAGTTTTGTCCCCGCGAATACCATACGAGCGCAGATACACAGCTCCACCGGGTGCTGGCGGCCCGTTGCGTTTTCTCGAGGCAGCATGGGGCTGCCATGCCGTTTCCTTCTGTAGCAGTTGAGTTCATTCCAGTGCTCTCCAGCTACCCACGGGTGTCCAGTGGTGGCACGTGTGACTTGAAAGCGCGAACTGTACGTGTGGATAATTATTCCAGAATTTGTACCCAGGTAGCCTCTCTGCTTCTGACGTTCCCCTTCCCAGCACCTTTCCGCTCTCTCCTAGCTGTCCCTCTGGGTTCCTGCGTTTTCAAGGAGCAATATCTTACTGAGCGTGGGTGTTCTGAGATACAGAAGGTGGTACGTAAGTGAGCAAAGGGCGTGTTGGGTGTATGGGAGATAAAATTGATCGTGTAAGATTCTTGGCATGTGACTGCAGAATTAATTTGCTGCAGTTCCTTTTTATTTGCCGATAGTGTTTGTTTTCAAGTATTGTATTTAGGAAAACACAATAAGAGAGTACTGTAGAATACTACGTAAATGTGAGGCGTGCAGAAGGCGATGCATATCTGAGCCCTCCAGTTTAAAATTTTCAACCAATATTGTTTGGTCACTCACGCTGTGTATCTAGGTTTTTATCTCATATGCTCCCATCTCTAGACTTTTTAAGGGAACAGGATTCTTTCTCCCAGATCGTTTTTTGTCCTAAGTAATGAAGAGAGTGATAGTAGCAGTGGCTGGCCCAGGCAGTGAAACAGCACAAAATTGCTAGGCTCTGTTCATGTTACTTCTCCTAACTTGTTTCTTTCTAGGAAAAATCAGTGTTGTGTGCACCAGACTGTATTCTTGTCTTGCAGATACTGCCTTACAACAGGGTTCTGTTTTAGCTAAATTGCAGTACTTGGAAATACTTTACCATGGGTCAGAATCATGAATTTTTGTCTTGTGGCACTTCAGTACCTCAGTCATCAGTTTTATCCAAACTGCTGTAGCAGGCTGCAATTACAGTGCTTCATTCTGTGGGAGTACTGCCATTTTCCTGCTGAGAGTAACTCTGTTAACGCTGTCTTCGGTTTCATCTGTACGGTGGTGAAACTGTTTGTTAACATGTACAAGTACATACTCATAAATGAATATACTTTCCTGGAAGAGGGCCTTTTCCATATGCTGCTCTGCTTTCGTATTTTGAACAAAAATGATACTTTTTGTCTTAGACCCTGAACTACATTCAAGAGGTAGTTTTCATTATCATTGGACAATCAATACAAGATCACAGGTCTTGTCTCCAAAAGAGCAGGTAGGATATTTCACACACCAGTGCTGACGCATCTCTGTAGGCATCTTTATCTCTTGGAGGTTTAGATTCTATTGCAGTAACATGCTAGTTGGCTAGTGAATGAAGAAAGGAAACAGAGAGAGATTTTTTTAAAAAATAAGTACACAGCTGGTTATTGCTGGCAGTTTACCACTATAGCACATAAGAAAGATTTCAGTCCTTTACTGTTCAGCTATTTCAAGGTGGTTTCAGTCTGGATCTTCAAATGTGTGTGTGCACTTGGCTAATTTACACTGCTTTTGTCTTAGGTACAACTCCAAAAGGAGACACTGGAGAAGGACCAAACTGGGCTTGTAAGAGAGACTGTCTCCTGGGAACTCTAATAACACTTGTCTTTCTGCGTCAGATTGGTACACCCCATACGCTGTTCGGCGATCCCCAAGTGATTCCTTCTGTAGTGTTGGACTGCAATCCCCAATGTTTTGGTTGGGTTTTTTTATAAGCTAGTCTGGGTTATTGGTGTTAACTGGGAAAATCTTGAACTAATTTGCATCTGAAACATGAAGACTGTGTTCTATTAGTGTTCTTTCTTTCAGGCATTATCATGAGTATTGACAGTGTGCAGGCTTACTAATAAACATGGACCTGAATGACTTGGTTGAAATTTGGTTTAAATATATATATATGGCGGGATAGTAACAGAGAATAAAAATTAACCTTACTGTCAATATAATCTTACTTAGTGTGAGAAACCTTGTCAGCTCTTTTTAGACAGTAGGCTTTGTCTTCCTTTTCATTTACTGCAAACCTTCAAGAGCAAAAGCGTAGCTATTTTTTTTTTTAAGCAAAGGGGTAAAAATCAGAACTGATTTTAGAGGAGTTAAATTTGTCTAATAAAAAATTTTCTTCAAACTGAAATAGTTAAAAAAAAGTCTAGAGGTAGGTTTGAAAAAGGCAGACTTCACTTCATGATCCATAGACCCCTGTGGCTACAGTAACTCTATTTGGAGCATCAGCCTCTTACTACTTAACCCCAGGGAAAACTTTGGATTACATTTCTGGTAGATTTATGAACTGTTACTAAGAAAAGTAAGCGGTGACAGAATTTGCTAAAGATGTGTGTGTATAGCTGCTGCGTGGGGAAGCAAAGCACACTGAAAATGCTCCTCTGGGGTAAGGTGGATTCCTGTTGGAGGTGTGCTGTGAGGGGGATCTAAACTAACAAAACCTTTTGCTAAACCAAGTCAGTCTCCAGTTACTACCCTCTCTTATGTTACGCTTACACATTGGATGCATGTATGTTCCTTGCGGCTGGCTTCTGTCACAGCTGCAGATTCTCAACTCCACCATTATCTCCCCTGTGGCCCTTTTGAACATGCAGGGTAGACATGTAAAAAAGCGTAGCTAGTCCCGTTGCTCGGTCAGATAACGTTTTTTTTTTTTTACTAATGGAAGAGCTGGAAGAGCGAACTGCAAGTGTTAAACAGTGCGAATGATGGCTCTACGATAATGGGCAAATGCTGAAATGTTGCATGCCCAGAAGTAGTATAAAAATACGTGCCCAGGGAGTGAGAACACAGAGCTGAGAATAATCAGTGATACGTGAATACCAATACAACCCATCCTGTGCCTGAGCAGTGTACTGGCAAGGCTGCCCCTGAACACCCATCTGTGAGCTGCAGGTGGCTCCTCAAGAGCCTTGTGCCTGTGGTGAGGGATGGCAGCTTCTTACCCGGCATGGGTCTGTCCCCTGCGGCATCCAGAGCTGCTTGCGGGTAGGATGTAGGGCAGGGAGCCCTTGGAGCCTGGGGTGAAGATCCTGGCTGGGGAGCGGGTGCAGTGGAATCATCAGATGAAAGGAAGTTTCACTTGGAAGGTAGAGGAAGAAAGGGAAGAACACAGCAAGGGCGGTGGATAGCTTTATATCCTAGAAAATGCAGTACTCTTACAGTAGTACATAATACCTGCATGTTCCCTAGAATATGTAATAACCTTTTTGAGTTTTGTTTCGAGCTCTGTGTTGGCTTGATCAAGTCGGGCTTGATGCCAGCCACAGGTGCAGCGTAATTTAAAACATCCTCAGCAGAAGGGTAATAACTCAAGGTGTTGCTCAAAGGAAGAGTTAGCAGCTTTTTAAAAAAGGGGAGAGAGGAAAGAAGGGATTAAACCATGCAGAGTTGTCAGCACTCCAGCTCCCCGACGCTGGCATTCTTCCCTGGGGTCTGTGAAATATCACCTATTTACCGCAGGGATGTGAGGCTGTGGCTCAGCACTGACTCCTGCATGGCTCCTGCTCCTTTCCCTTCCACAGTGCAGACTTGGGATAGATTTATCTCTGGTCAGTGGGAGATAACTGAAGGTGCCAGCCTGTTCTCGCATGTGCCCATCCTGACGCTGCGGGCTGCGAAGGTGCTGTTGTCTGGGTTCTGCCTGCTGTGGTGGCTCAGTTCCTGGGTGGCAGCTTCCTGAGGAAGCTTCAGGCTGCCACACCTTCTGCGTTGCTGCTTTTCATGTTGGAGGTAAATAGATTTATCTCCTTCTCATTACAGTTTGTAGCAAATAAAGCTGGGCAGCAGCATATGCCAAGCACACGCAAATGCATAACAAATACACGTCTCGCTCAGAGCTCATGACAGTCTCTGCCTCCTAAGGTGTGCTCTGGAGGTTTCTGTGAGCACAAGGGAGCAAGGCTGGGATTTTTACCAACTTCAGGACACTTCAGAGGTATCTTCTAGCATCTTTTCCTGTCTGGTAAGAGTCTAGCTTCTACTTTGTTATCAGGGGGAAGCAGTAAGTCACTGCAACAGGAAGGCAGCAAACAGCATTGCCAGAGATGTTTCAACAGAGGCGCATGTGCTGCAAACACTTTTACCCCCATGTTTTCTAAATCTCTTCTGTACTCTGAAGCAAGTGTTTAGGAAATAACAGCACAGCTGAGGATAGAAGGTCAGCCTTGGAGCCCTCCCTGCCTCTCCCTATCACCACTGCTGGCAGGCAAAGCCGCCGGCAGAGTTCCTCTTTAAGTGTGTCTATGAGGACCTGGCTGAGGAGGAAAAAAGTAATTTTATGGACTTGAGAATGGAAAGAGACAGTTTTCTCCATGTCATTTGTGGGAAAGCTTTCCTGAGCAATGGATTGAACTATTTATTACTATTCATTAGGTAGTCTCCCTATTACAGTCATTACTGTGCTATTTTTATTAGATGGAAGCAGCTTCTACTAAGGAGCTGCTTTGGAAAATAACCCCTCTTATTATTTTTTCATATTTGATTGAATCTGCTTTTCAAATTTGACGTTAAGGGATAACATGGAGTAAAAATTTAGCACAAATTAAAATTGGGTTAAAATCAATCTTCTGCAAAACCTTAACCGCCACAAACACCTCTGTGTTGGAATGATTTCTGTTTTTCCTGTGGCAGCTCTCTTTGCCCTTTCCTTTCCTGTGAGAGTTGCGGGGGGATCCAGGATCTCTACAGAACAGGGCTAACACAATGGCTGAGATGTCAACAGAAGTGTTCAGGGAAAAATCTAAATAATTTGGATGTTTTAGTCCATTAATTTTGTTGGATACGCTTTTGTTTTCTGAGTGAGAAGCAAAGTCAGAGCTGATGGTATACTTGGGGAATATTTTTTAAATGTTTCTGTATTTCCAAAATGACTGCTCCTCTGTAGGTATGAAAATTAACCGTGGGAGGCAGAGGGGTGGGTCACTGGCAGCAGCGTGGTGTTCGGGGCAAACGCAACGTACAGCAGCAGAAAGGGTACTGCCATTTGAAGAAGATCCTTTTTCTGCTCTGTGGAGAGGAACCCTTGGAGGGCAGGGGGTAGCATTGATGAGTATATTGTAACACCAGCCAGAGAAGCAGGGCTCTGGTCTTGCTTCTGCCAAAGTGCCTGCCTAATTTGCCTCAGAGCAGACTGCAGCTTCAAACCCATGACCCACAAACCCACAGTGGGGGAAAAGCTGCCTTTAGGGGGTTTTTGTTAGCTGTCAAGGGGAGCCAAGTACTAAAAATCATGTAGTCATATTTAAGTGTAGCATTTGCCAATTAAATTTTACTTTCGAATGGAACATTGAAGTCCAGGTTTCCTGGAGCGTGACTAAAGTACAAATGCCAAGGAAACAGCTCCTTCAACGGCGTTCTCACTAATTCCACTGTTTACTCTGTGCCTTACGCAGAGGAGGATGTAAGAGCCGTCCTGCCCCCTTTTCCCAACAGCACACTGCTGCGAACGGGTAATGGAGGACTGACAGGCCAAAAAATATTTCATCTGACATGCACCCACCTGTCACCAACAGCAGTTTGGTTACCAGAACTAAAGATCGCGGGTGGTTTTTTTGACATCAGTGCTTTTCATTGAGTTTGTGCTGGCATGACCAGACTCGTCAGAGGCCAGACTGCTGCCCTGTGGCATGGATGTGGCCAAAGAAGTTCTGGAAGGAGCTATGTTGCCATAGTACTTAATTTATTAGAGTTAAAGCATTACAAAAACCATGTAGATCAGGCATTAAATCCATTCACAGTGTGTTTTGTATGCCTCTGCTGCTGACCTCAGTGATTAAAAAGGTGTCCAGATACATCGATGTGTCCACCCAGTCACCTGGATTGGATACTATCCAGCCACTGGATCACTATCCACTTATCTGGAGGCTGTTCTTCCATGTATCGTCCACTGCAGACTGGGTTATTCCTGTGTCCAAGCAGCATTTCAGAGCACAATCTGAATATAAATGGGGTTTGCTCAGGGTCTGTGAAACCCACAGGCTCAAATTCCCCCGAGGGAGTTATCCGTGTATCTTTCTGCATCAACGTGCAAATTCATCTGCGCAGCCAGGCCAGAGATCACCTCGAGTCCCTCGGTCACCTCTGCAGACCCCCAGAAAGGCAGCTGGAAAGAAACCGCGACTCCCCTCCAATTCGAGATGACTCCACAAGGGCTGTCGCTCTGTGATGGGGAACAGAAACTCCCCGGTTGCTGCCTGAGTCACTTCTCAAATGGGACTGCTATTTAAGAGGGCAGAAATGGTCTCATGATGATGAAAAAGAGGAAGGAGCCCTTGTTTTTCTGAAGACATTTTGAAGCAGTCCTGGCCTTCAAGAATGTGAAAAGCAAGTTGAAGTCAGCTGGGCAGAGCTCCTTTTGGTGAACAAAACACAAACAGGCGAGCAGAGGCTTTGCCCTTTTAATGCAGTTACCGGTACATACACGTGGGATTATGCTGCTGTAGGGACGTTTCACAAGAGTTTCATTTTTGAGCATGACCTCAGTAGCAACAAAGATAATCTCACAGCCTTCATACCTTTTCCATGATTTTAAGCAATGAGTCATCTTCCCAGCACTGCTTCTGGACTCCAGTCCCTGCAGGAGTCACCACATGCCACCCCACTGGGTGTCCCTCCTGCCTCCTCCATCCCCAGCGGGGCTGAGCGTCTCAGGCTCCCCTGGACAGGGGTCTCTAGGGAAGGGCTGCCAGGGGGACTTGTCTTGCAACTTTGAAAGACTTCTGGGCCTGGTCTCCTGTGGCAAACCAGGCATTCCAGCTCTTACTTTACTGAGAAATAGCTTTATCTGTCATAAACAAACAGCAACCCAGAGGAGGTGCATGTGGCGGAGACCCTGGGATCTCACAGGGGTCTGGAAAGGGTTTGCAGCTCGGTGGCACGGTCTGCTTGTCTGTACCCGCTCTCCCTGCCAGCAGAGAAGCATACATAAAAAAGTGCTGTGTTGGGGGGGTTGTTTCTGAAGCTGTAGTTGCTTCTCCATCATCAGCCCAGAGCCAGGCCTCTGGCATCTCAAGAGCACGGTTGTGAAATACTTAATTATATTTTGCCAGTGTCTCTGTCCAGGCACCCGAGGTGCCATGACCAGTCCAACCTCGCAGCGTTGCTGGGAGCCAGGGCACTGCCAACGGCCTCGTTGTACAGGTGGGAGAACCAAGTCACCAAGTTGCAGCTTAACCAACTACAGTCACACACGAAGTCTGCCAGCAGCCCGGGATGGGCAGCCCAAACGTCCACCCCTGGCCCCACAGCACGGGACACCACCTCCTGTGGTGAGTCTGCATCCCCCCATGGGCACATGGGGTGTTGGAGAAGCAGCTCCCCGCAGCAGGGCCAGCACAGGAGGCCCCGCCATGGGGCTCTGCTGGGCTGTGGCAAGGAGCCCCCATCAGCAGTGGTCAGGGGGCAAAACGCCCTCCACGAACAGGTAGGTTTTCGGAAGGGCTGCCCCCAGGCAGTGTTCCTGATGGCCATGGTTGCCCACACGCTCACACCACTACACCTCCAAAAGACCACACGAGACCTGGAGTTGCCACGGTGCCCCCATGCAGGGGGTTAATCCCCGCTTGGCCAGGAATTTTGAGCGCTGGCCCTCGCCAAGTTCCCAGCTCCCTGCAGGCTCGTCCGGCTGCTATTCAGCGCGGGTTTGCAGGCGAATGGGCCAGGGGAGCTTCAGCGCTCTTGGAAGAAATTGAATGCCTGTCTGACAAAGTCCCGGAGGGTCGACAGGTTCCAGGAGCGCGAGGCTTTCCCCTCGGCCCCAGAGTCCACGCAGTCCCGCCCTGCCCTGGCCCCTCTGGATGACTTACAGTTGTTGTTGGTGTTGTGAGAGCGCAGCTGGACCAAGTCCTCCTCCAAGGCCCCCGCCAGCTCCTTCAGCTCCCTGGAGGTGTCTGCCCTCAGGTACTGCCAAGCCTTGAGCCCATTGTGGTCCCTGCAGCTGGTGTCCGCCCCATAGGCTCCCACCAGCACTTTGATGAGCAACTCATGTCCCTGCAGGGCAGCCAGGTGCAAGGGGGTGAGCCCACCGCTGGCCGTTGGGATGTTCACATTGACGGGATAGCCCTTCTTCTGGGCATGGGAGATGACCTGGATGAAGCGCTCATGGTGGCCATGCTTGGCAAGCCAGTGGAGAGCGGTGAAGCCAGTCACAAAGTCTTTCCTGGTCAGCAGGCTGGGATCCAGGTCCAGCAGCCTGACAATGTTGTCCGCGTCGCCCTGGGCCACCGTCAGCAGCCACTCGTGCTCCAGGGGATCCAGGGCAAGGGACAGCACCTCGGGGCTCTGCTCGGGCTTCTGCTCTTGTTGCGGCCCTGCAAGGACACTGCTGCTGTTAGATGTCTTCTGAGTGGTAGAAAAGCGCTTGGTGCTGCTGGGGCTATTGCTCTGCAGGAGGATTTCCTTCAGCTCCTTCCTCCGGGTACTGCCGGAGCCAACGGAGAGCCTGCCCGCAGTCCTACCCCAGCTCCCTGGGCTCTGGCTGCCCCGGCTGAAGCTCCTGGTGGTGTCCATCTTCTGCAGCGGGTGGAAACGCTCCCTGCTCTCCGTGGCGCCTGGCCAGAGATGGGACCTGCGGGCTAGGCTCCTCGCCTGGGGCTGGGCGGCTTCCAGGAAGGTGAATGTCTGGGCAATGCCAGCTACCCTCTGCTCCGCCGAGCCCGGCTCCCTCTCCCGCTCCTGCCGGGCCATGGTGGTGGCTCCCGTGGGGCTGGCCTGACACCCGGTCCCCGGCAGGGCGCAGCCCGCGCTCCCCAGCTCTCACCCCGCACTTCCTGCACTGGCGTTAGGCGAAGGAGGAACCAACTCTGCACGGCGGGAGGGCACGCTGGGCATGGCGGCGGATCCACGGCACTGCCGCACTGACGGGGCGGTGCAGACGACCTTTGGTCACATCGCGGCTGCTGCCGCCGTCAGGCACGGTCGTGGCCATGGGCTATCCGCCCCCCCAGGCCCATGGCGTCACAAAGGGAGAGCGGGCGTGCAGGGCCACTGGGGCAGGCGGAGGCGGGGGGGTCTAGGCAGCCCGATGCTGGTGTTACAGAATAAATTTGATTAACTGTACTCTTCTCCCTGAATAGTCTCATTTAGTAGACTAGATTAGTGGCCTAGCACGAGCGGATAAAGTAGCTGAAGCCTTAGGCTGCAAGAGCTGACCAAGCGTAAACTTTTGATAAAACTGCTAACAAAGAACTCGCTGAATTCCATGGATATGAGCGGAGTGAAGAAGATGAGGACCAAGGAGGCAATTCCAAGAGAATGAAGTAACTTCAGAAGGCAGCCAGCCCAGCCACAGTGAAAACCAATAAGACACCAAGAGACCACCAACCAGAATTACATGGTTGGATCTGGGGATGGGGCAGTGGGTGGAACAGGTGTAATTGAGAGGTGTGAACTGGGGTACGGGTCCCTCTCTGGAGACACCCAGAACGAGACGTAAATGAAGAAGTAATGAAAGATTAATTGGAAACCTTCACTCAGACTTGGCATGCTCAGCAGGATCCTAGGATTGGACCCTGGTACAGTGGCCACCATGCATAAATCCGTAACACTGGTCCACGTGATACTGCCCTCTGGCCCCAGCGGCACCCCAAAGCCCTAGGTGCCTTGCTGAGGCACCTGCCTTACAGCCCTCCACAAAATTGCCCCCCACCATTGCAATGCTTCTCCTTGGTGCTGTGCTCAGGAAGGATGAGGTTACAGCCCCAAGGGTCCGCATTCCTGGTGGCCTGTGGGTCTCTGCTGTAAGGGACACCCAGTCCAGGACGGTGGTTTGGGTCCCTTGCCACCCAGCGTTTCAGCCCGGCAGCATTTTGTACTTCCTCTCTTGCTGTGTTTCACTTCCCAGCAAGGCCCCATGCCTGGCACTGTTGGCAGCTGCAGCCACCAGCAGTTTGAACCCAATTTTGTTACAAATCAGGACAAATCCCTCTGCCTTGGAAGCCCCCAGACCTGTTTCTCCCAAGGCCTTTCTTATCTGTGACTCCTCAGACACCCATAGGATGGCTGAACTGTCACCAGGTGGTTTGGCAGCTGGTCAGGCAGCTAAGAGCCACGCCAGCCCCTTCAACCCTTTTTCTTTGCCTTCCCTGAGCTTTAGCCCTGCCCCAGGCTGATTGTCAGCCCTCAAGGGAGCTTTGCCTTTCTTCAGCCACTTGGACCAGTTTTTCTGGGATGCCTGGGGAGCTGGTGTCATCCCATAAAGCCCTAATGACTGGTGGTGAAAACGTAATTGTCCCCTTGCTCCGTTTCGGGCGCTGCCTGTTTTTGTCACTGGCTGTTGGTGGCTTCTGTGGGCACGGGGAGGCGGAGCACTTGACCCACAGAGCTGTGGGATCCTCGGGAACGGTTTAAAACACTTGTTAGGTAGCATCTGGGGAAAACAAGGCGGGAAACGAGCTGCTGCTTTTGGGGGGATGAGGGCACCGTCAGTGCAAAGTGGTGGCCCACTTAGGGCCACCCTGGTCGTGCATGCATTATTGGGACTGGTCACACTGGCGAGCTCTGACCAGGCTAAAAATGGGGTGACAACCTTGGGGGCTTTACTTGGGGGCCCCAGGGCCTGGGAAACTTATTTGCTTTAAGTTTCCCCTCTCTCAGCATTTGTTTGACGCTTGTGCCGGCACCACATGAAGGGAAACCCGAGTGGCACCAACTGTACCCTCAAGATGGGTTTATCCAGCCCCTGCCCACCGGGGCAGCGGGGCCAGAGAAGGGTCTGTACTGCCCCTGGAACAGAAATGGGCGCAGCCGCCATCAGTCGGGTTCCTGGGTGAGGCTGGACCCTCCCCACAGACCTCAGCGAAAGTGCGCAAACATTTTATTTCAAATGGCAAGTGACTGACTGAGCCTGGCAGACCCTTAGACCCCAACCACAGACCCCAGCCCCGCCTCCGTGCTGCACGGCTCTGCCCTAGGCCTTGCCCCAGGCCTTGCCCCGGCGTGCGGCCTCGGATACCGGCGGGGCCACCGGCTGTCCCCAGGCCTGCCCAGAGGAGTCACGGCGGAGGGACCTATCGCCGTGCTGGGAGCGGGCACGGGCCGGGGGAGGCTACGGTGGCGGGCAGCCCGCGGGCCTGGCAGGGGGTATAGGGGCTGCGGAGCCGCCGGTCGG
>VYZM01015727.1:1034626-1067290 GCA_013398915.1 Dromas ardeola | reverse complement strand
GGCGGGCGGGAGCACCCGGCATGGCCGGGCCGGGTCAGGGTGCGCCGGGCGGGGTGGGGGCACCGGCCTGGGGCCTCCCGCGGGCTCCGGGGCGGCGGTGGCGGCCTGCCGGGGGCCGCTCTGAGGGGAGTCGGGGTTACCTGGGGGAGGGGAGGTTTGGGGTCCACCCCGCTGGCTGCGGGGCAGCAGCCCGGCGACCTTGGGCTGCCCGCACCGGGGTGGGCCCGGGGTCCTGCCCTGCCGGTCCCTCCGTCCCCGGGCTCCGTCCCAGGGACAGGCGGCGCTGGCTGGACTGCCGTGCTGGGGAGGCCTCGTCCTGCACCCCTGCCCTGGGCTGGGGGCCCCTCGCCGGACCAGGGTGCGGTAGTGGGGGAAGCGCTCTTTGGCATCCCCGTCTGTCCAGGGATGCTGTTTTCCACCCAGAGACACCAGCATCCCACGCTCCTTAGTGCATGATGTGGGGAAGGTCATCAGTCCGGCACCCAGTGCCGCGGAGGAGCCATGGGACCCTGCACCCAACGTTGGCACCGCATCCGGACATCGGCACCACATCCCCGCTGCACTTTGTCCCCGAGGGTCCCCCCACGATGTCATCCCCGGCTGGGGCACACTAATGCTCACCTGCCTTCCTGGCGCAGCGCAGAGCGCTCTGTGTGCCGGCGGAGAATTATCCAGAAGAGGAGCAGAGGGAGTTGAGCCACCTCTGCGTTTGTTAGAGGAATGCTAAGGAGGCATCTGTAATGCGTTTGCATGTGGAAGCATTTTGTCTGTGATCTGATGGGCTTCCCACTTTAGCGTCCATGCGTTAGTACAGAAATAATACTTGAGATGAGCGCTTGCCATTTTGTCTTCAAAGCAGTAGGTTTTAGCATAGGCCCAGTCTTGTTGAACAGGTAGATGGTAGCCATTCCTCGCTAGTTTGTGATGTTATTTCCTCCTGGACATACCCATTGCCTTGTGTGTGACTGCCAAGGTATGTAAAGTGACTCACTTGCTCCACTGTCTTGTAAAGAAATTGAGCATTAGGTTTTCCTAAGATAATATACAGGAGTTTCAGACATCTGCTAGTGGCCTGGAATGAGTTATGATAGAGCATAGCCTCTCTTTGGAGGCAAAAGGGAAAGCTAGCTGTGAGACAGACATGAAATTGGTGTGCTGTAAATTGAAAATGTCTTTGTCCAGACAGATGAATTGTCAGCCCAGGTCTTGGGCATCTGGCTGTGGCCGTGGTTTATGGAGCAGTCGGTCGTGACATCCTGGTGATGCAGAGGGTGACTCTGTGCCGACAGAGTCAAACATGTGTGAGAGCTGGGACTGGGTACATGGGGAATTTGGGGTCACCACCCTGCCTCTGTCCCAGCGAACCCTTGATCTAAACCCGCATTTATTGTGGAGATGGTTGGTGAACACCCCTCTTTGCCAGACAGGCAGTGTGACCCTGTCACTGCCGAGCTGAGACCCCTCTCCTGTCCTCTGCTGGTGCGGAGTGTGCAGGATTTAAATGCTGAGACCCACAGGGGATGTGTCCACCCTGCTCCCTGTGGTGCGGAGGACAGGCTTACTGGGCACTGTCTAACTGTCAATGTCTGTAGGACAGGTCAGAAAAATCATTAAGATTGCCGATACAGATATGTATTTTTTAATTGTTGGAGGAAACTTCTGGGAACATATCCAAATAGTGTGGTGTTTCTGCACCCCTTTGGCAGGGGCATAAAGAAATGTAACCTTAAGAGCTGTCAGAATTTGAGATTTCAGAAGTACTTGACCGTTTGTGAATGTTGAATGACTGAATGATGCAATGTGCTTGAAAAGGGTGGTCAGTGGTCAGGAGTGTTCGTGAGACATTTCTTGCTTTCCGTGGTGGCTGATTCAGAAGTATTTCTCTCCCACTTTTCTGTTGTTTTTCTGTTATATGTGTCCAGATGATTCGTTATCAGCCGAGCAAGGAAAAGAAATACAGAATCTTTATCTACACTTTACATTCCTGCTTTGCATTTATCTCGTGGAGGATGTTTATACTGTCTGCTGGATAATTCTCTCATTGCATAAGAGAATTACACACTTGTACAAGTGAGAAGTAATTGGTACAAGCGTTGCTCTAATTTGCTGTTTAATCAGAGCCAAATTCAGTCTGGGGAAGTGGATGCCATAAAGCCGAGGTCATGAGAAGGGATCTAATGTTGTTCTGGCATAAAGATGATGTGAAAAACTGTGGTGTGGAAACCTGATTTCAGGTTCTGCCTTGGTTTGTGATTTGACATTTGGCTTCTTGTGCAAGAGTTGTCTCGGGTATAAGGGTTAACCCCCTGGGTCTCAGCTTTATGGGGTGGCAGAGGGGCAGGGGAGGCTGCTGTGAGGATTGGCAGCGGTGGTGGAGCTCTGGTGAGCGTTGCTTGATTTGTTTTCGTTCAGGGATGGTGCTGTTGTGTTTGTTGCGGCCGTTTGGAAATCCTCTGAAGGGAATCTCCAAGGCCTTGGCATCTGAAGTGATTCTCATGTGGGGAGAGGTGGGAAATTGTGTCGGAAATACTAAATGTCAGCCGTCAGTGTCCTAAACAGAAACACTCTTTTCAATTAGATGCAGAACAAGTATTGTACTGCAGTCTTTGGGAGCATTTTCTTGTTATGCGGGCCTTATTTAGACACTGTGTCCCTTGGGTTCAGAGCTGCAGCATTTTTTATTTGCTGTGCTCTGCCTGAATATCGCCAAGTGGAGGCTTTTCCTTTGCCATGGTGCCCTTTTTTCATTATTCCTTTAGTCCAGGCCACCAGAAATTGTCCTGAATATGGAGTGTTGACATTTGCAATGAGCAGCACCATTGCACGTCTTGGGGAGGATGCTCTGCTTTATCTCCACAAAGTGGTAATGGCCTCTCGGGGCTCTGTGGACATTGGGAGCTGACAGCACTGTACCTACTTGTCGTGTGAATCAGATCAGGGCAGAGACACACATTCAGCAAGATTTTCCTCTAATTGTTTTTTCATCCCAAGGGGTCTGGAGTGATTCAAACACCTGCAGTCTCAATCTCACCCATTTTATGTAAACTAATATTTAATGTGCAGTGCTTTCAGGCTTGGGGTCATTTATTAGGACATCTTTGTATTTTCCATATATTCCTGATAGTTCTCTGTAAGAATTAGAGTAGGCAGCAGTGGTTTCTGTGGCATGGAGAAGCCTTAACAAAAGGTGTGTAAATCCTCCAAAGACAGGAAAAAAATAAAATAACCTCTCCAAGTGACTACTCTTTACTTTCACTCTGCAATAGCCCTGCCTGGTAATGCAGCAAGAGAGCGTATTGCTCTTTTTGTTCTTTTCATCTTGTTTGTGGCAAACACGCTTTGCTTCCTCCCAAGGAACAACAGCCCTTTGTATCCCAGGGAGGGTCACTCTGCGTATATGGGGGAAAAAAAGGCATCTGGTATCTTGGTGTGGTGCCAGCGTTCACACTGGCTTCACAGAGATCCTGTCTTTGTCTTTGTTCCAAGAAGATGCTAACTTTAAAATAGAGAGTATGGAAGGACTCTCAGCTATCCAGCACTCAATGATGCTCGTGGAAAAAGCCCTTGCACAGACAATTGTTAAGCATTGCTTACCTTGTTGGTACCTCTTCGTACGTTTTAAACTTGACCTGAAAGGTTGTTTTTGAAGATAAATAATGGAAGATAGCTCTTGAACACCTTTTCAGCAAAAAGCTTAAAAGCTTAACATACTCTCCTTCAGTTTTGAACAAGGTAATCCAAATCTACATTTAATGTACAGGCAGGATGACTAATTGCTGTGTTCATATGTTGTTTATGATGATGCTGTTTATATATAGCAGCGTTCTGGATACAGACACCACTTGGTGTGTGAAGACTGGTGACTTGCACTGTTTCTTGGTGGATTGGGTAGAAAATGTTTATTTTCTTTCTGCAGGTTTGGTAATTGCTGACAACTTTCTGATGTGTGTCAAAACCAGTCTGACCTTAAAACATTATTTCTTATTTTTCTTTTTTCACCACATCTGATCTCTTGATGCCTTGGCCAAGCAGGATTTGGATTTTTAGCACAATGTACCTTAACATGAAGGCTCAGCTGCTGTGACTGGAAATCAGATTTCACAGTACTTGTTTCCTGGCCTGTAGCAGATGTGAAATGTGGTTTAACTGCGTTATAAAACCACAGGTGACTAGAAAAAGAGGCTACAGGAAATGACTTGCAGGCTGAATTCTGTGCAACGGTAAATGCCTCCTCTCAGCCGAGAGTGGCTTAACTTCTACCGTTTATTTTGTTCCATCTGGATCACACTTCTATTTAGGGATGAGGAGAAGATTTGTTCTTAATGAGAGCCTACACTCCCACCCACGCTTCCTGGGGAGAGTAGTGTTGAAACAGTCTTCCAACAGTGCAGTTTTAAGGCTGTGTATTAAAAATACACTTGATATTTCTTCTTCTCCAGGAGCAGTCCGCCTGTGGTTCTCTCTCGTGCCTTTGCGGACTCTGTCCACCCATCTGTTCTTCACTGGGGCCACGGTGCTCTCGCTGCAGATCAAACACTGCCATGAGATACCCCAGTGCTGGGCTTTTGTTTTATTGAAAGCAGTTCAAGAGAGCTTAGGTGTGTCATCGCAAAATCTGCGTGCCTGACGGTCTCCCTTTCTTCTGCTTTAGCTGTTTGTTTGTGACTTGTTGGGCCTCGGAGCTGCATCCTCAGAAGGCAAAAACAGAATCTGCTGGGGAACTCAAGCGCCTTCCTGATGAACATGTCGTTTGGAGGCAAGGTGCTCAGGAATTAATAAAGCACCATATTTGGTGAACATCTTGGCAGGAAGAGTCAGACTAATACACAAAATATGGCTAAGGGGAAACATATTTACACATCACAGGGTGGTAAATATGGTTAATGGCTGAAGTGTATTTGGAGCCTCATATCTGGCAAAAAAACCCACACCAGCAAAACAGTAACAAGGCAAGTAATCGTACTCTTGACAGGCTACTGTAGTAAATGCAGTCCTCGGGGATGTTTTCCTAGCCTAAAATACAAGTGCCATTAACAGAAGAGGGAAAACCAGTATGCCTGTCCCTATAAAAAGGCTTCCAAGATATGTGAAGACATGGTTCTGAAAGAATAAGTTAAAAATTACACCCTATTATATTATTACTATACATTATAATATATTATATATTGCCTTTTGGCTGCAGTATTTCTTGCAAACTGATGATGTCTCTGAAAGGCTAGATGGGAATTTTCTGTAATTGACACTAAAATACATTGTTAAGAAAAGCCTTTGCAGCAGAGAGGGAAATACCTTTTTGGAGGGCTGCAGGAGGGGAACTTCCAGTACACACAAATATGCGGGGTTAGCACTTACTCTCCATTTCGCATGATACTGTTTTGGAGGTTGAGCCTCTACTTGTAGTTTATTGCTCTCTGCTGCGCAGGTTTGGAACCCAGAGCACCTTGGCCTGCATAGGCCTTTGTGCAATGGCCAGGTGAAAATTTCTGCCCCCCCTCCAGAAGCAAGCGGCCATGCTGGGTGTGGAGCACGGCGTGAGCCAGAGTTGGAGCTCGGCCCTTCTGCTTCCTGGGGAGATGGGTTGGTGGTGTTGGGTACAGGAGAGAGCAGCTTCTCATGGAGCTGTTTGGGTGGCTGGGCAGGAGCAGCCCGTGCCCCCCAGCAGGCTGGCTTGGGTACCTGCTCCCAAACCCCTCTGCAGGCTCCCTTCTGTCAGGGCTGTGTAGTTGTGACCATCTCAGTTCTGGATGCTTTTTCTCAGCTTTTTTTTCCTGTTCAGTTCCTAGCTTTGGAAGAGGTGCTCCAAAGCTCAGATAGCAATACTCGGAGCTGGAGGAGACCTGCTACCTTGCATGGTCTGGCCGCCTGCCCATGCGAACATCTTCCTTGCAGCTTTCTTCAATGATCTGTGATTTTCTGGTGCTGATCGCCGTTTTGTAGATTTGAACACACTCCTCTTAGCAGTCTGAGATTTTCATCTTCACAACAATATGGAAGATATTGCCGTGTTTGATAGCTTGAAGGCTATTCTCTGCAGTTTCTGTGCTAGAGCACTTGAGCTTTGCAGAGGCAGTGTGTTTGGGTTGTTCAATTACTAGATGTAGGTACGGTTTTCCTAACTGTTTCTAGTTAGTTTCTGTAATTGCAACTGTGAATGCGAATTACATGTGAGTTACAATTCACATTAAGTGAATTGTAATAAGCTTATAGGAGGAGGCATCGTTAATACATTCCTTTGCACAGGGGATTCTTTTGTTTTCAGTATGAGGTGAGACTTGAGTGTCTACATAATTTCTTAAGAAACAAGTGTTTTGCCTCCTCTTTATTTCAGCAACTGTGTTTGGGTAAGCGTTTTGCACAGTTTAGTATTTTTCCAACAGGGCTACCTTCTAATGCGTAGCAAACAAAACATTCTATTTGTGCCGTCTGGATTTGTTTTGTAGAAGAGGGAAGCACGCTGACACAATTTACAGTATACGTGCAAATCTCTGCTTGGACTGTGCAGTTGATTCTACTTGGGAGGTCCTAAGGGTTTATACAGATAAGTGTATTTTGCTTGAAAATGACACAACTATTTAATTGTATTTCAGGGTGAAGGCTGTCGTACTGTCCCGCTTTCCGGACACGTAGGATTTGACAGTTTGCCTGACCAGCTGGTTAATAAGTCAGTTAATCATGGGTTTTGTTTCAACATCCTGTGTGTGGGTGAGTATTTCCATTTTGGGAAGTTCTCTTGCTGAAAAGGGCCTCTCTGCAGCTGGATGTAGCTTGGAGGTGACAGCATTAACAAGGTAGCTTTGATTTAAATTTCCCCAACTGTTCTGTCTATTTTCAGTAACAAGATTTACTGGTGCCCTGGGAAATCCCTGCTGGGGTTATGCAGTATGGCTTTCTACCAAGCAGTGAACCATGGAAATAAAATGCCTAAAATCCCAGGGTTTTATTAAGATCTTTATTTTCCTAGTATGTTTGAATTTCATGTTTTTAAAAGAAAATTGGTACTCATGCCAGAGAACTTTGTTCTGAGGTCTTGTTTGGTTAGGTATTGAATTATTATTGTAATTATTTTAACAAAATACCGGTCATGCTCCTCTTAAATCAGTAAAAGCTATTTTTCGTCTCCTCCCTTCTGTGCATACTTGAATTAAAATAGCGTCTGGCCAAGCCTTAGCTGGTCAGACAATTATCCAAGCTGCCATGTGGTGTGGATCTCAGCTGGGGCCTGGCGCTGCAGTAGGACTTCGTGTCTGTCCCTGCAGCGTCTGCCTGTGTCACAGGTCTTCCCCAGGGTTAGGATCCCAAATGGTCCCTTCTCGGAGGCACTCCTGGATAACAGTAAAATCTTGTATGGCTTTGGTACAGTAGTTTGGTAAGGTGGATAAGGAGATTATTGATAGGGTATTAATAATTGTCTGATAGGACAATTAGTTTGGTTTACTGATAGTAGTGCCCTGCCTCTGGGAGCAGGAGGTTATTGCGTGGCCATGGCTGCTCGGAGTAAGCCCTGTCTGCAGATGGTCTCAGCAGTGCCTGGCATGACAGAGGGGAGAGCTGCAGCTGTGGATGCCTCCTGGGGACTCAGCTGGTGGTCAGCTCTGCGCCCGCACAAAGGTTGTCTGTCTCCTCCCATGTGAAATCCAGCTCATGGTATGGACCTGGTGTTTGCCCAGCACAGGGTTAAGTCTTAAGATGAGAGGAGTAGAGCGAGGAGGGGGGAGCTGAGCCCTGTTAAAGCTGAGAACAAAACTCTCTGACAATGGCATTCCTGCGAGATGATAAACTTTGCTGACAAGTGGAGGTCACTGTCAGGCTGAGTCGCTAGGTGATTTCCACAGTACATGAATGTGATATGACCTAGTGAAACCCTTGCCCAAAGATTGAAGTCTTAAAGTATTTCCTTTTGCACTTAGTGAGCGGCCGTGTTTTTTTCTACAAGTTATAGGTGTAGCAGTGGATGCCTTCTGTGGTTTTATGTTCACTTTGATGTGTGCAGAGGAGATGAATGTCTCTGCTTTCCTCTTTGCAGGGCAGAAATGGAATGCATTAATCGCTTGTTGATGTGAATAGCAAGGACTCGCCAAGATCAACACGCCTTAGTTATTAATGTCAGTCTTTTATGAATAGTAATAACACAGACATGGCCAATCTTGAACTAAAGAAACTTTATAGAAAAAATTAATAAGCTTCATTAGAAAAAGATATGCAAATCTTGAGTTGAGGAGGTCAGGCTTTAAAATGTCTTTTAACAGTTGCCTGTGCCTCTGTTAACTTGTGGTAACAAAGTCAAACTCTTAAACATCTTGGAGAAAGAAAACAAAAAGTCCCAGGGTCCATCTATCATTTATTCTGTTGGGTCTTACTTGTACAGCAGGAGTTTGGGGTGAAAAATTGAACAAATGGGGAGCAAATCAGGCTTGGAGACAACAAAACAACAAATAGATGAACTAATCCCATAGTCAGGCCACGAAGCATGATAGAAAAACACTTCATTGCCCCCCATTTTTTCAGCTGTGCGTGGCATCTGTTGGAGGAAAAATCCAATGAAAATTTTGCTCTGCGCCATACTGGATCTGAGCCACCAATTCCTCCAGCTCCTGGTGAAGGAGCCAAGGAAAGCTTCAGAAATGACTCTCAGCAGCACGTCCAGAGTGGAGCAATTTTTAGCTTTTCTCATGCCGAAAGCTGTCTCCCCTTTGAGACTAGAGCCAAAGATAGAATAAATGAGCAAACCTCTCATAACAAGTTAGGGGTTGCGGATGGTTTCTCTGATATTTTATTCCTCAGCGCAGACATATCCTTCCGTGATAAAACGTTAGTTGCCTCTTAGTTCAGTGCAAAGGCTGGGGAAGTGTTTAATGCCTGAGACCTTCTGTGCTGACTGTATTTCTTAGTGAGATGGGAGAAAGAAAGAGGAAGAATAGGGTGACATTTTTTAAATGTAAACTTTCTCAGTTTTGGCCAGGGTAGACTAAAGTTGCCTTAGACTAGTATCCCATCATAAGCAGGAGTTTCCCCCTTCCTCTCTCCCAGGATTTGCAGGGGATTTGTTCTAACCAGCCTATTTAGTGCAACAAGAAATGGCTGTTTTGTGGCAGAAGTACTTTCTCTTTTCCTAGGGGCTGTACCACAACTGCTTGAGGTCTCTCACTCCAAAGGAGTGAGCTTCTTGGCGTGCGGGAGTGCTCACTGTCTGGGGACGGGAGGGACGTGCACAGGTTTCCTCGTGCAGAGCTGCTGTCTGCTCTCCAGCAGGCAGCTTTCTGTGGGGTGATGAGCTGTACAGCCTGGAAGTTGCCCAGTGGTTGTTTTTGTGGTCACTGGTGCAACCAGCTGAGGAGAGATCAGGGTTTCTCCAACTGAAAAGCCATCGGTCTCCTTGGGCCCCTCCTGCCCCTTCTCCACTGGTCCCCTGGGGCGGATGGCAGCATCTAGGAGCTGGGTAGTCCTCTGAGGTGCTTCAGCATCTTTAGTGAGCCCATGTTGCTCCTCTTGCCCCCGCTGCCCAGCCTTTGCCTTGTGATGGGTGAATTGTGCGGTATCTCTGTACACCTGTCAGATGAAAAGAACTATTTTTTTCCTCTCTCCATGAAAGATGGCCTTATCAGGCTGAGCTGCCTCAGGGCTTGTCTCAACAAACCTGCTTCATTGGATTAGCTCCCGTTTCTTCACATGAAAGGGATGTGCATGCGTATACATTTTCTTTAAGATTGAATTATTTGGTATCTGGAGCCACGGTTGTTAATCTCGTGAAGGACAGGTTTTGCTCTCTCGGAAAAAGGGTGCTCTCATGAAAGCTGCTCAATGCCTTTGAACAGGGAAATACTCCAAGGACTCCTCTGTCCTCCCAGAGAGTCAACTGAGAATGATATGACCGGGGCCTCTTAAATCCTGAGTGATGTGGAGAAGGGGGCCAGCGAGCAGTTGTTTGTTGTTTCACTTAACATGTACTAGGGAAAAGCAAATTAAATCACCAGGCACAAAAAAAGGAGGTGCAGCTTTTGTGGTGTATAATTCAGCTTACTGCTGCAGGGTGCTTAGGATGACAAAATTTCTGTGGAAGGAAGAAGCCATGAAGGTGCATTCCGCATAAAGATAGCCGTTTTGGTTTGGGAAGCTTCCCAAAGGAAGGAGCGTTTGCTGTGGGTGCAGCTGCTTCTGTTCCTCCACCTTAGCTGCTGGCCAGTGTCAGAGACGGGTATGGTAGCATCTCACCTCCACCTCTCACCTTATCTCATCTCCATCTCACCCAGAATAGCTGGTGTTGGGTAGCCCTCGTGTTGCTTGCCTGCACAGCGTGACGTGTGGCTTTGCTGTACCGATGGCAGGATCACTCACGCCTTGCAGCACTGGTGCTTGCTGTCTTTTCGCGCAGGCTCCTTTGGTCACCAGCTGGAGAGCCCCAGAGAGTGTGAGCGATGTTCCACACAGGCAACACAGGGAAGGCAGTCTGGTCCCAGAGCAGAGGACCTCTCTGTAGAAGAGCTGTAGGGAGGAGTGTGGCACTTGTCCCAGCTGTGTTTTTCCAAGTGGTGCCGCTGCTCCATCACTGAGGAATTTGATGAACTGTTTCCATTGAGCACTGAAGGTGCCGCAGGCACATCCAATTGGAGCAGGGAGTGTGTCTCGGGAGACTGAGAGGAGGTGCGGGGAGCCCGGCACAGTATCTCTAGCCTGGCAGGGTGTTGGGTGTTAAGAGTGGATGGTGCCTTCTAGGCACTGGTGTAGGGTTGCTGCATGTCTCGAGCCTGACTGGTGTGGTGTCACTTGCCATTTTTTTTTGCATGTCTCTGAAAATCGTTGGACTTAACAGCAAAATTCCATCCCATGATGAAAGGCACAATGCTACAACTTCCCAGTAGCTGTCAGAGCTTCCTGGTGCAGAACTCTAACAGTAAAGGTCACTCTCCCTGCCCTGTCCTCCCCACAGCACTTTGTCAGCCCTGTTTTGGGAGTGCAGACCACTGCGGAGTTGCATAATCCTTAAGTACGGTTTTGGAGATCAAATCACATGTGTGCCTATAATCCTGACATCAGGAAATAATCTCCCTGCCAAGGACGCCTCTCACTCAGTTTGCATCCACTGTTGCTTTTTCCATGGTAATTCTGCCTTCCTTAATCCCCATTCATCGTTTCTGTTTTTCGGAGAAGATTCCAGCGCTGTCGGCTGGAACGAGCACAGACTACTTGTCCTTTTCATCAGACCATCTGTTCCATCTGGACTCCTGTCCTCACAAGAAGCAGTTGGCACCACTACATCTTCCAGCCAGCAGAAAGTTGCCTCTGTGTCAGGCAGAAACTCCCAGGAGATTCAGAAATCCTCTCTTCTGTCATTTTACCCTTTGGAGTAGCACTGCTCCCTAGCTCTGGTCATATTTAACACAGCGAAGCACTTTATTAACATCTTCAGTCTTTACCATCTCATGTCATTCTGTCAGTGTTAATGTTGTGTTTCTTTTAGCTGAGACAGTCATTCCTCTCTTCTCTGTCCTCCTCTTCCCTGGCAGGCTTTAGTGCCGTGCCGTGACAGTGGGGTTACACGGTGCGGGGATGGGTGTATCTGCTGGCCAAATGTCATTTCTGGTGTGCAGACTTCATGTTTGAGAAGCCGTGTTAGTAGCTGAGTGTTTTGTGTTTTAAACATGAAGTTGTGGGTGTTTGGATGGGCAACTCCCACCTATGGAAAAATGCCTCACCAGTTCAGATCTTCCCGTTCCAGAAGGAAAACCTCAGTGTGTGAATTCAAAGTTGCCTTTGCTGGCCCTGCGTAGCTGGCATGAAGTTGAGTATAAAAGCATGTTCTGTCTTAAAAATTTGCCTGCATCTCTTATGCCTTTCTCCTGGCCCCTCTCACAGTTAAAATCACTCCTGCTGGAAACAACGCATTAGATCAATTTAAAGTAGGCAATGATTAGCAGGTTCAGGATGTGTTTAAACAATAGTCTTGGCCTCACGTGAACACCTTTCGCCCCAAAGAAAGAGGGAGGCAGAAACAAGAGCTGGCTTACAGGGTGTTCTGCCCGGAAGCCTGCGTGATTGATGCACGACCTTGTGTATCCGCTGCAGAAAGCAGCTCCCTGCCCTGGTCACCGCTGCTGCTCCCCTGTCCTGCAGCCCTGGAGGCTTGGGGCACGGATTGCTGGATCTGACCCTGCTCCGGGGCCCGCCAGGCTGTGGGATGGAGAGTGCAGGACAGCTGCACAGGAGGGGGTTTGCAGGCTGGTGTGTGGACGATGCTCCCACACCCCAGGGCTGACAAGCTCCCCTGTCCTGAGACGCTCCATCAGGGATCCTGGTATTCGCAGGCAAGCAGCCGACTCCCTGCTCTGTCCCACCCATCCCTTGGCAGGGGCTCTGGAAATGCTGCAGCCTTCTCAGGCTGTTTAGATTTTTGTCCTTTTTTATGCTGCAGTTTTCCTGGAATCCCTGAGAAAGGCCTGGCAGGTCATGCAGGCTGTCTGCTGTTAACTCTCAAAATCCCCACCCAAACTGTGGTGGTGCTTTGGTCTGCTGTGCTGTGTGCACCTGCTCCCCATTTGGGGCAAATGGTACCCCAAAACCCCAGACTATGAGACTCCCAAGTCAATGAAGGGCTTGCTGTGATCAGCCATGAGTCTTCTGGATGGTCCAGTTCATTCCTCCAGCGACAAGAGATAACCTCATGCTTTGCAGGGTCCCTCTCCCTTCCTACTGCTGGTACACGCTGGTCAGCAGTGCTGTATTAATTGTGCATTAATGTAGCACAAGGGATTGCAGCAACACCAGCTCCTAGTGCTGGCTCCCTCTTCTCCCCTTTGGATTGCAAATGAGATTGGTGAGAAGGGCAACTGGATTTGTGGCTGTTCTGGCTGTAGCTGGCATCAGTCAGTGATGGAGCACGTACTCTTAGCTGGCTCACGGGCAGTTCTGCACCTCAAGGTGTACATTGACTTTCAAATGTTAATGAATCTTGCTGCCTTCTGGAAAGATACTTGATATATGATCCTGGCGATCAGACTGCTCAGTTCCTAGAGCAGTGGATGTTTGCCCTGCCCTGCCTGTCATGTACTTCAGCCTGGAGTGAGAGAAGTCCCTTCTGGGGCCAAAGGAGAGGAATTTGCCTGCTTGCAGGGGTTCATAGGCTTGGAGATTTGGATGGGGGAGGACAGGGAGGAGCTTCCCCTTGTTGAATTGGGCATTTCATGTAAGTTTGGATCTGTTGCAGAGCTCTAAGCCTACAAAAATAAGAAGCTGAGCAAAGTAGGAAAATGATGAAGTTGTCTTGGTTGGGAGCTGAGGGCTCAGGGAGGGAGGGGAAGGCTGCTTTAGCCAGACACAGTCTCCCTGTGGTCCTGCAGCAGGCTGGAGGAGGAGGAGCAGCCTTCGCAGCAGGTGGGGTTCGTCCAGCTCCCAAAGTTTCAGTGAAAGCCAGCTGGGCAGCTCAGAAATATGTGTTTCCCCAAAACGCAACAGCCATCACAGGGCAGCAAGCCAGACTGCTTACGGGTTTAGCACAAAGTCAGGTCCTTTGAGCTTGGAAGGTTGGCTCCGTTCTCACAACATGGTAAGGGAGGCTGCCCTGTGTAATGAGTGCATGGAGGGATTTGTTTTGTTCTTCCTGGGATGTATCTAAAACAAATTTAAGACTGGTCTCTGGAATTTGTCTTCTCCTTCCAGACAAGGAAATAGTTCCCCTTTGATAGATGGAATCCAAATAGCGGTTCAATGCTGCAGAACTTTTGGAAGCAGATTTTGGAGTATTGTATAACTTGTGTAGCCCCTAAGGTATGAAACCCAGATATTACAGAAAATCTCCCCTCCCAGTCTAGAAGGCAGGTCCCTCAATTCAATCTGGGTACAAGAAATCAACACAATGCAATGTGGGTACAAGAAACCAACTGCAAAACTTCTTGTAGAAATGGAACCAACTCTCAGTGTTTCTGCACAGAAGGAGGCTATTTCAGTGGCTGCTTATTAGAGGCATATTGATCTAGAGCATCTTTTTTTGGAAATGGCAATGAGCCCTATTCCCCTTCTATTTAATGAAAACAGCATCTTCTGTAGTGTAGCTGTGGGTTTATGCAGGATCTGAACGATGCTTTCCTCTTTGCCTTTTCACCTCTTTCTTTTAATCTCTATTTTCTAACGATACTAATGGCCATTAGACTGTGAAATGTAATTTGCCTGGAATACAGAGCTCCCATTGTACTTGGCTTTCTGCTTGCCAGACGATCCCTTTGGAGCATGAGATCTGCTTTCATCTGCTACAGTTTCACCCCTGTTAATGTTTGGAAGCTGAAAGGCCAAGCCATATTAATATTCAACATTTCAACTCTCTTTTTCCCCAATAGGGGAAACTGGCCTTGGTAAGTCCACCCTCATGGACACACTTTTCAACACCAAGTTTGAAGGTGACCCAGCATCTCACTCGCAGCCTGGGGTCCAGCTGAAATCCAATACCTATGACCTGCAGGAGAGCAACGTCAACCTCAAACTGACTATTGTGAGCACAGTGGGTTTTGGGGATCAAATCAACAAAGAGGACAGGTAAGTGAAGGGGGAGAGAGGCTGTATCGTGACCTGGTTTTCTGATGCAGGGTCTGTCGGGTGCCCTAGTTGGGCCAGATGCACTGTAAAGTTTTTCTCCTCCCTGCTTATGGGTTGTCCTTGTCATCTCTTTGGGATGGGACAGGTAGAAGAGATGACATAGGTTATGGTGTGTCAGCACTGGTCCAGCTATCAAAGCAGCTTTTCTTATGCTGTCATTGCAGTATCTGCCCTGCTGGCAGCCTTCTGCCCAAATTCAGCTGGTGGGGAGAGCGGAGAGCTCTAGGGCATCTGTGCTTGTTTCCTTGTGCTGCGCTGACCACGCCGACAAAACCACTAGTGTGGTCTAGTGACTGCTTGGCTTAACAGCCACTTCTGGCAGGGCTCTTCTGTGTTGCAAAAAGAAGCACAATAATTGTGCAGTGAGATACACTGGGGGAAGTATTTCTGGCAGCTCACGTCCCAGCATGGCTGGAGCATGGCGGTTAAGGGGTGTGTCCTTCACAGAGGCATCGCAGATGGGATTTGCTTTGTTGTGGGTCTCTTAGATTTTCTTTTTAATTTTGTTTAAGGTGTACTGATATCCTTTACATTGTGAGTCCAACAGGCTCTGTATTTCAGATGGCCTTACAAGGGAGTTGCAGGGATTTCCTGCCCCAGAGCACTGGGGAGAGGCAGTACTGAATGTAGATGTGTCTTCCACCTGCAGGACTCCTTGAGTGCAAGCAAGGGTTACACATTGCTGCGAATGAGTCTACATTATCCTGCCTTTTAAAAGTCTCTCATCTTCATATTTCAAAGTATCAGAGTCCGCTTTCCCTGGAGAGGATGGTGTGTCTCCTGTCCTCTGCTGAATCTCCATTTCTGTGTTTTGTCAAACAGGCAGCTAGAGTCTGATGTAGCACCACATCTCCTTGTCAGTAGTGTAACTTTTAAATTTCTTACGGGTGGTGAGGAAGGGAGATTGAGAGAATTGGTCTTGCAAAGTGAAATCTAACAAGCAGCTTGTTTCTTAAAACCAAAAGAGCACTGTCTGTTTACCTCTCTGACTGTGACGTGTAACTCTTCTTTTTCTATTCGCCAAAGCTATAAGCCCATTGTTGAGTTCATTGATGCTCAGTTTGAAGCCTACTTGCAAGAAGAACTGAAGATAAAAAGGGTCTTGCACAACTACCATGACACCCGGATCCATGCTTGCTTGTACTTCATTGCTCCGACAGGCCACTCTCTGAAATCCCTGGACTTGGTAACAATGAAGAAACTTGACAGCAAGGTAGGCGTTTTTAACTCTTACTGGGCAGGTTCACCTTGCGTGTGGCAGAAAGGCTGCTGCTTTTCCAGGGCACATCTCCCCACCTCGAATAGCCTTTATGCTAGTGGAGATGACGGGTTTGGTAGATAAATCCTGTAGATTTACTGAGCACTTTTAAGTTTTTGTGAGTTGTACTGCAGACTTGGAAAAACTCCCTGGAGCAAAGCTGAGGATTTCTTACCACTCTGTTCCTTTTTAGGTGAACATCATTCCCATCATTGCCAAATCTGATGCCATTTCCAAGAGTGAGCTGACCAAATTTAAAATTAAAATCACAAGCGAACTGGTCAGTAACGGGGTTCAGATCTACCAGTTCCCAACAGATGACGAATCAGTGGCGGAAATAAATGGGACAATGAATGTAAGTGACTCGGTGCTTCCTCCTCTCCCAGAACAGCACTGTCACTGTAGGGGCTGGTGGTCCATATTGGTTTGCTTATTAAATCCACTTTCCCTTTATTTTGTGTCTTAAAACCAGAGGATTTCACAGGGATATCCCCTCCTCGTAGTGTCATCCTAGGTTAGGAGAGCCTTGTGGTAGGCTACTGCCTGTCTGGTGGGCTTTTCTAGTCAGAAAACAGACTGTCTTTTAACACCTTCCTTGTCCTACTGTGTATCTGTTGAGGGACATGTAGGAAATCGGATAGATGGTGAGGCCCGGCTGTGCAGGGCAAGGACAGTCCTGGGTTATGAATTGATCAGACGGGTATTACCTGTCTGGTGTGAGGGGCAGGCTGTCTACAGACATGCACTTCTCTGCTCCTCGTCCTGCATTTTTCGCACCAAACTGTTTTGCTCTCCTGGGCTGGTGTTTCCTGCAAAGCCCTGCTTCCATGGGTGTCTCCTCTTGCCTGTGGCTGTCCTTGCAGCAGAGCCCCTTCACCTGGCTGGCTCTGTGACTCCTTTTGGCACTGAGTTGCTGTTTTATTATTGATCAAGTTACTTAGCCTAGGTCCTTGGTCTGCTTTGGCCTTTTGGCCCTGGTGCTGTTGGCCAGAACGGATGGACAGGGGGATACAAAGAGGCTGGTTAGAGCAGTGGTGTCCTTTGAGCTACATCCTCGGGCTGATGCGAGAAATAAACACAAGGGTGGGACAAGAGGCCCATCCATCCCAGTGGCCCTTGTCTTCCCTAAACATCTGCTTTTGGTCACTTTTGGACTATATAAGAAGAGAGGGAATGTGTACGATGCTTCACTTCCCCCAGATACTTTCCCAGCATCTAACCCCATTCAGCTCAAGGGTTTCTCTAGATTTCTCTCCCATGCATCACCTGATGCCCCCCCACCAGTGAACTTCCAGGACCCTGTTGCAAGGAGGTATGCAGCTTAACCAGCAACGTGTGAAAAACGGTACACAATTCAGGCCAAACATGTCTCAAGGTGCATGCAGGTGCTTATTCTGGCTCTGGCGTTCCCAGCATCGTGGGTGCCCCTCTGTCGCTCCCTGAAGACGGAGGAAGCTGTCCCTTGGCCCCTCTGGCAGCGCATCCTGACCATGCTCCCATTTTCCAGAGGGCTTTTTACAGGAAAGCAAGTAGGGGAAGTTGCTTGCTTAACTGCTGGTGATGAAGTACAGGCCTAGCTGACATGCTTTTATGTCGTCTCTTGATCTAATATTAGTAGTTGTAGACTGCTGCAGAGAGGCCTGAAAGAAACATGAATTTTGTCCTAATGTAAGAGCTGTCAGTGGTGGTTTCCTGGTCAGAGTAGTTTTGTGATGGTGTCTTTTTCAGTGCTTAGTGCTCTCACTGTGTAGGAATACAGTTACTCCTGGAAACATGCACATCACTCCACCCTCAAGGAGCCAGAGGTGCAATGACAAAGGGAGAAATCCTCTCCCCTTGGCCCTTCTGAGGGTGGAGGTAAACCTCTGCTCGTCTTTCCTTTCAGCTGTTCACCTGTCTTCTGGGAGGGAATTGCTGTCTCAGGTTGTAGACGTTCTGGGTTGTGTCAGCTGCTGTACAGAGAGATCAACTCTTTAAATCCTCCATTAAACTGTTATAAATCATAATTACCCGATTTATGGGAACTAAGCAGGCCAGAATCTGAATCTGATCAAGGCAGTTTTGCAGACCTGTAAAACTTTCATCCAAATATTAATTTTATGAGCAACATAAGACAAATCTACTTACGCTTCAGGTCAGGAGATGAGCTTGTAGAGGTAGTAAAAGAGCCAGGGTGGGGTTGATTTAGGTTTGTGACTTAAATTGCCAATTTAGTCATGTTTAAAATTGAGGAATGGGAAACTTTGATTTAAATCAGTTGCCTTAACCTTTGTGTTTGTAATTCTCTACAGAAAGCTTCATTGTCTTTGCCTGTTACAGATCAACATCTTTGAAAAGTTATAAATCCAGTCTTCATGCTTACGTAGTACTTCTTGCTGACCAGCAACTTCTCTGGATCACTTACTTTTTTTTTTTTCTTTTTTAATCACAGAGAAAATTGAGACTGGTCTTTTGATTACTTAATGTTTTGCTTATAACCTGCATTAGTTGTCTTTTGCATGAAAAGTAAAATTATGCCTTAAAATATGCAAACTCAGTATTTCATATGCATTTTACGTTATTATATCCACTTGTGCTGGATGCATTAGGAATTTTTTTTCCAGAGTATTTTGCATTCCAAATTGGCTTACTAAACAGAGAAAATATTGCCATGTCTGGCAGGAACTGATTAACTGAAGGACTTAAAATCTGTGCCATCATGATCAGAAACAAAAGTATTTAACCATGAACAAAGGCGTCAAGTGAAGTATTTAGAAAATAACCAGATTAAACAAATCTTCAGAACGAGATGCCTGATTTTCCTTGAAGTTGATTTGGTCTTTTTGAGAATCCCACCAAGGATGTATTTACAAGTTCAGAGAAAACACTGTCCAAAATTCTTTAGGTCTCTTCCCATCTGGATTTTATTCTTAAATAAGAAAAACAAGCTCTCCTATTCTTTCAGCTCCCTATTGGCTTTTCCATTTTGAATGAATTAGTGTAATTACTGAAGCAAATATTCTCCCTGCACCTGCTAGTTAAATGAAACCACATGCAGCTACATGAGCTGTTGCACACGGTGGGAGCTGGAGCTTCGTTGCTGATGGAAGAAGGAAATCACCAGCACTTTCTCACTGGCAAAGACAACAGCCGAACAGTTGGTACCACTGGAGGAAGCAACTCTGCTGTTGAGGGTGACAGGGCCTGTGAACAGCCAAGGCTCAGTCTGTGCCTGTGTGGCCACAGCATGGTATTTATTCCACTGTCTCTGATTGCTCCTCTTGCTCCCATCGCTCGCTTTGTCCCTTGGAAATCCCCTTACTTCACTCTCACAGAGACCTAGATAGGAAGCAAACAAAAAGCATTAACAGCTGTGGGAGAAGCCAGCCATGGGATGCTCCTCGTGGACAGTCTGAAGAAGCCAGCAGGGAGTTCTGGAAGCTCTCACCCAGAAGCGGCAGGATGGGAGGAGGACAGAAGCGGGCAGCTCCGGTGGGCTGTGGAGGAGAGGGTCACCAGTGGGGAGCACATTGCAAATGTTCGCCTGATCCTGTGTCCTGGAGGGAGAGCAGCTGGCCTGAGACCTCAGGTGCCACAGAACTGCAGTGGCTTTTCCTCTGGAAATAGCACTGTGTAGACCTGCAGAGGAGGCTGTAGCCTTTGCGGGGTTTAGTACCTGGGGCGTTTCAGAGTTTCCAGCAGCTCGACACAGGTACAGACCAGTTCCAGTGCATTCCGTAGTGAGGAGGCCACCGAGTACCTGGCAGTAGCCAGTATGTCCCTGTGGTGTGATGTCTCCGGTTCTTCCCAGAGCAGCCGAAGATGGTGTGTGGCCCTTGCTCAGCCCTGGGGTCTCTGCCCTCTCCCCCGTCAGGCTGCCTGACAGTGGCTGCACAACGGGACGCCGTGGGACACGCAAGGCCTGTTTGCAGTGGGTGGAGAGGCAGTGACTGGCTCCACAGGGACTGCTGATGATTCTTCTTGACCCCATGTGCAGAAGCGTTTGTGGGTAGTGCTGCTGCTTGTGTGTGGTCTGTCTTGAAGGCAGGAACACCTCCAGCATGTAGAAATGAGGCAGCAAATTATTTCTTTGGAAGCTGGCTAGGGGAATTTCCCTCATGTTGTGGTATGGAGGCTGTTCAGTTGAGACGGCTTTGTTTCCTTCCCCTCCAGTATTTAGTATCCCCTGCCCTTTGCGATTAGACAGCCTTCTGATGAAAATCAGATTCCTTCAACCTGGGAGGCCGCTTTCCTTTTTCTGCTGCTTGGCCTTTCCCGCAGGGAACTTGCCCTGCGGAGAGCAGACACAGCTCCATGCTGGCCTGCATCCCTCCAGGCACTGGCACATCAGCGTGATTGCAGTGGTAAGTCAGCATGGAGAGTGACCCAGGAGGACCCACGGAGCCTCCGCATGGCCCAGCATGGCCCCATCAGACTGACCACCAGTCCCACTTACTCTGCGTGTGTCCCATGCGAGAGCTGGGAGGCCAAGGAATAAAAGCTGAAGAGCTCATCTTTGTGAGTGCTTGCAGGCAATTTCCCTGTATTTGCAGTTTGACAGTATGAGCCACTGTCTGAAAGCAGAAAACATAATCTCTGAAATATTTCCCTTGTACCAGCGTCATGAACTTGTCCAAGTTTTCAGATAACCTGTGGAATTAAAGCTTCACTGTCTGCTCTTGAGAGCAGTCCAGGGTCACTGATCTTAATTGGCTTCCTGGGGCACTTTTAATTACCCAGAACGCAGCACACTTTAAAAGCTCTAGCTAACAGACATCACTGCACAAAACTCAGCAGAAGGGGTGGGTGCAGGGAGCTGGCAACTTACATTTTTAAGTGCTGAAACTCTGCACTTGACTTCTCTGCAGCTTGGCAGAATGCAGTGTAGTTTCCAGGAGCAAGCGGAGGTGGGGAGAGATCTCACTTATTGCACAACAGATAAATGCAGCAAAGTACGGTAGCAGCGTCTGGGGAATGTGCTTGGCTGCCTGAGTTTGGGGATTGAGGGGAGTATAAGGTGAGGTCTTCTGAGCCTAGAGAGGTGCTGGGAGTGTTTCTGTTCCAACTCTGCTGAGCTTATACTGGGCGATTCTCTTACTAAGAGTCTCTACCTTCTGCAGAGACTGTCTTCGTTACTAAGTGACTATTTTTTATTTCTGAGTTTTTGAAAAGCAAATCCCTCTTGTTCTTGCTCAGCCTTCAGGTACTTACAACAGCTGTACTCTGTGGAGTGTGTCTTGGCTTGAAGGGCGTAACAAGGCACAGTTGAGGTAGCGGTACAGCTCTGTTCTGCTATCCTCAGGATCCCTCCTCATGGATGTGATCCCTGGATTTGGCCTTCTCTGTCCTCTAGCTGTGCAGCCATCTAGCAGTGGCTGTGCGTAGCGTCAGCATCATGAGGATTTTATAAAGCCATTGGCGCTCCTATGGGTTTCTCAGAATCAGTTTTGATAAAGGATTTGGGATAGGGGGTGCTGAGGGTGAGCCCCAAAACAGCTGCAGGAAGCATGAGGCACTATGGAGTTTTAGCATGAGGCAGGTTTAGCACAGCCCCAGGGAATGCAGAGTCCTTCCCAGCTCAGCCTGGGGCAGACCTCAGGGCACACATGGATGAGGAGGCTGACCCAGAGCAGGGACATGTTCAGCCCTTCCTCACCAGGGCTGAAGCAAGTGGGGAGGAAAGAGCTGTTAGTCTGGGGGTGAAGGAGGGACTTTGATCTCATGATCCGATAGAGCGAGTTGTCTTGTGCGCCAGTGTGAGCTGAGGGAGTGGTGGGGGGATAAAATCAAGAAGGCTCCAAGACCTCTTTTATTGCTTCTGTGCTTGTGCAGATGTTCTCCTCAGCCACGGCAAACCCCCGGGACAGCACCGCAGTCAGAGCCGCGCAGCACGTTGTTCAAGCTGTCAATCTGATGCTAGTCTTGCACTGGCTCATCTCACCTGAGAACCTGTGGCTGGGAGGATCAGCCAGGTAGAGGATATAGAGTGGTAGCACTAACAAGGTTTCCAAAAAGGACCCTTCCTCCTCCCCCCTTGTCTTGGGCTAGTGGCCAGTGACTAGACTCCCTGAGATTAGCGTGTGCATAATGACTGTCTTGCTCAGTGGCTGTGCTAATCTCTGTGTGCTGGCAAGTCAGCCAGAGTGGAGAGGGACTAACGTGGGTATCATTAAATGTGTTCCAGGCCCACTTGCCGTTTGCAGTGATTGGGAGCACGGAGGAGCTGAAAATAGGAAACAAAATGATGAAAGCTCGACAGTACCCCTGGGGCACAGTGCAGGGTGAGTTGAGCACTGGGATTTTCATGGCATGAATGGTGACACTTCTGCCAGGAGGCAGTGGGCTCTCATAAGAGGAGCAAGGGCCTCGTGGGCTTTATTATCTCACTGGGAATTACCCTTTGTTAAATCCTTGTGTCAGGCCTATAGTGAGTTTTCTCTGCTCGGAAGGGCTGTTAAACCTGTTAGAGAAGTAGATGGGTGGGGAATGTGGGAAGAGACCTTTGCTTCTGCTCCCATCTTATTCCTTATCATGTCTTCTTACAGTGGAGAATGAAGCTCACTGCGACTTTGTGAAGCTGCGGGAGATGCTGATCCGCGTGAACATGGAAGACCTTCGTGAACAGACCCACACACGCCACTATGAGCTGTACCGGCGATGTAAACTGGAAGAGATGGGTTTCAAGGACACCGATCCAGACAGCAAGCCCTTCAGGTGGGGTCCCTGCAGAAGACAGGAGAGCTCGAGAGAGGCACTGTTGGATGTGCTGCAAGCGTGTGTGTATGTGTGTGTCCTTGAGAGAGCATGTAGGGAACCAATGCAGCAAGAAAACCTGCCAGGTCAGATAAATGCAGACTTCAGCAAAGGTGCTGGCGCAGTGAGAGGTGAAGACACAGTAAGCATGTGGAGGACTGACTGTGAAACTGCAAGTATAGGAGTAGGAATGTTTGTGCTGCAGAGATACAGCAGTGTCCCTCTGAGCTAGTGTTTGTTGCCAGCCGGTCTCTTTGAATTGCCCAACATTCAACATACAGAAAAGTGCAATAGCTTACAGACCCTGGAAGTGGTTGGATAAATAAGACCTTGGGCACATGTGGGTGGATGCGCTGGCAACTGTGCTGTGGGCAAGCAATATTCATGGTGTCAGCCTGATTTCAGAGGCTCAGGGGAAGCAGAGTTTGTCCCAAGTCACATTACTGGACTTTCCTTTCTTTTTAGCTTACAAGAAACTTATGAAGCCAAAAGAAATGAGTTTCTGGGGGAACTGCAGAAAAAGGAAGAGGCAATGAGGCAAATGTTTGTCCAGAGGGTCAAGGAAAAAGAAGCAGAGCTGAAGGAGGCTGAAAAAGAGGTGAAGACTGCAGTACTTGTCTCTTCGTGGTTGTGAGTGATAGATCTGCTCCCAAGTAGATGGCTGCCAAAGCACTTCCTACTGAGTGTGGTTTAGGACTTTCTTATCAATAAGTCTAAAGTGTAACCTGGGGTCATGGGGACATTAAGGTGTTCATCCTATAGAACAAATCTAGATCACAGTGCTTGTAGCGTACAGCTTAACTGCACCATGAAAGTCTTGATTCTGATGGAGAGTTGCAGTGTGGCAAAATTCAAGGAGAGAAACAGGCCCCGATATAAGCACGTTATATAAAATATATACCTGTATATATTATATGCTCTCTCTATATATTTTTTTATATATATACACACTATGTCCTTAAGTGTTGTGAAAAATCCATTAATTTACTGACCTTTAAAGAGGAATAAGGCGAAGACCCCTGGAAATGGATTAAAAATTTTTTACGATTTTACTCTCCCAATCCTCTATTGTTAGTCTGTGCAATGGTGCATCACTAGAACGCTGCTTGGTTTGTAAGCTGTTGTGGAAGGAGACTGTTCCCTGCCCTTTGTCTACACAGTCTAGCTGAGGGAGCTAGAAGTGATGTAGAGACCAACGGAGACTTGCAGGCTCAGATCTCGTGGGATCCTTCCATCTTCCTTTTTTCCTGTGAACAGAATATCTGGTAGTGCTGGGTCCTGCTCACCTCTTTTCTTTCCTTCTAGCTGCATGAAAAGTTTGATCGCCTGAAGAAATTACATCAGGATGAAAAAAAGAAGCTAGAGGATAAGAAGAAGTCTCTGGATGATGAAGTAAATGCATTTAAACAAAGGAAGACAGCAGCTGAATTGCTCCAATCTCAGGCTCAGCAGGCTGGAGGATCGCAAACTCTTAAAAGGGATAAGGAAAGAAAAAAGTAAGTTGCTAACCCGGTGGTATTTGCTTTTTGGTAATGGTTCTCCTTTACTGTTTTTCTAGGTGTTCATATCTCTCTCCCAACCTAGCCAGTCCTTATCAGGGGAAGGTTTGCAGACAGATTTAATTCCTAGTAAGGCTGAGCAGTAGCTGGAAGCATTTTACCTCTAGCTGTCATCCTGAAGAGCAGGGAGCAGTGCTAACCTCCCTCATTGCTTGCTGACGGCATGGGAGAGGATGAACTTGTTTTTATTCCCCGAGATTCCCTGCTCCTTCCTTGGGTCTGTCAGTGCTTGTAATATTGGCTGCCAAGGCTAGGGTGTGGGTAGCAGGCATGTCCCGCTACCCCTGGACAGGAGTGTATCCTGTCTCAGGGTCTTACTTGTTTAGGTTGGGAAAAAGCTTATACTGTGGAAATAATTCAGGGAGACTAATAATCTTGAATTCTGGAATTTGCAAAATGTAAGGCTGCAAAATGAGGGGACAGGTCATAGCTCCTTGTTAGTGCTACTACTTTTCCCCATCCCTAAATCAGCTATTTGACCTCCACAGAAACAGTGAGAAATACTGCATGGCTTGGCAGGAGTTCCCCATGCCAGGGACTGGTGTGACAGGATCCAGCCCCTTGTCAGGTCCTGTGGCCTGGGCCATCTGCAGTGCCCATGTCAGCCTCCTAATGCTCTGCAGTTGCTCAAGAGCAACCAGCTTTACAGCTGAAACAGTCCTCCTGGTTCACCTAGCAATGAGCAGTTCCTTTTCTTCACACAGTGGTATGTTTCCCAAAACAGTGCTGTGCTACCTTAGCATGTGTACAAAGAGCGGTGCGCAGATAAACAAGGGTCTGGTTTCTATGCCACTGTCATAATCCCCTCTCTGCACATCCCTGGGGCAAATCCAGAGCAAATCTTGCCTGCGCTACGCAGTCTTAAGGACATGGAGGAGTGCTGTTAATATGAACAATACGGCACGTGCCCAAAGAGCTGACAGGACTGTTTGTCAGGGAAAGTAGCCCTTGACTGTTAAGCTTGGAATCAAATGAGACAGGAGAAGAAAAACCCAATAACCAGAATGAGATCCTGGTTTAGTCGTCTTAGTTTTGAGCTGGAGCTGCTTCAATGTCAACATTCTTTTGCGATGAGCAATTAGTGCTCCTGCCCTTTTCTCGCTTGTCCGTTCCTTTTTCCGCTGCGTATTTTGATTTGCTCTTTTGAATTACCTTCAGGGGTTTTTAATATCTTTTCATACTGAGGAGCCTGAGACTGACTGGGGACAGATTTCTCTCCCCAGCCTGGACTGCGTGAGGAATACACAACTGAGTTCTTTCATGCTTAGATCCCTCAGAGATCTGCACACTGAGGACTGCAGACTTCAGCCCTGAGATCAGTCAGGGTCAGGAATGCAGAAAAAGGAGACGACATGCCCTATAGTGTGAGCAATTAGTCACTGTGGCCCAGGTCACACTTTTGTTCCTAGAAGCAGTTCTGATTTCAGAAGAGGTCCTTGACACCAAGCACATTAATATGGAAAAGCGTTGGTACCGTCCTTGTCAGTTAAGGACGCAGAAAGGCACAGAAAACTCCTTGAAAGAGATAGGTCAGTGTTCGGGTAGGCCTTGGGAAGATATTAGGAGGCCTCTCTCTCCTGTAGGAAAATAGCTGTTTTCTTTACGCTGTAACTTCTCCAATTGTCCTTAATAATTCATTTCAGTATTTAGATCATAACTATCTCTAACAATCCATGAATTTCACAAACTGTAGCTTAATTGTATCTTGTTTACTAGTGGCTGGCAGTACACTAGCCTTTTTCTTTCACAGGTGACTCTTTTAAACCCAGGCTCTGTAATTTGCACTAATCATGACTTGGTTTCTTTTTTTTTTTTTTTTTTTTTTGTTTTGTTACATCATTATCATCATTATTAGCTCTTAAATGTGTGCTGTTTTACAGTTAGCTGCTGTTTGGCTGCATGGTGCATGAGGCACATTGTCCTGGTAAGCGTCATTAACTAATATAGACCTCACAGTGGGATCAGTTACAGTTCCTAAAAAAGCAGACCCCCGTGCAAGTCCAGAAGCCTATAAGTATTATCTCTGTCTTCCTCTGCTTTCACCCTTAGTATACATGCTCTACCAGTCTCTCTCTACATAGGCAGTTGTAGAAAAAGGATGCAATTAAGTTTGTCTTTAAAGAGTCTGCAAAGTAAAATGCAGAGAGACTCAGTATTAGGACATGAAACATAGAAAAATAAGTATTAGGTCCTCTTCCTTTTAAACCTTCCCAGCACTTTGTTGGCTCCGTTTTCTTTATTCCATCTCCCTTTGAAATAATTTATATTCTTTAATCACATAGGCCATGTTGATATTATGGCAACAATTGCTATGGAGATGTGGTGCTCATGATAGAGCCCAGCTAGCCATGAAAACATCTTTTCCCTTTTTCCTCTTTCCCTCCCACCCGTCCAAGTTGTAGTGTTAACTTGTAGTTACAGTGCAGGTGAAGGTGGATTCAAGAGTAGTTTTTATCCTCCCCCTTCATGTACTAACAGATGGTAAAATCTGGCAAACCTAGAGCTTTCCTTTGTCCCAAAGCACCAGAGAATCACCAAACTCTGTGTGTGTATGAGTGTGTGTGTGTGTATGTATGAGGGGGCATTAAAGAAGCTACTGACGAGTAACCAAATCAATATTCACCTGCTGACCAATGGCAGCTGATTATCTGAAACCACAAGAAATGATGGACTGAGCATTGAGCAGATAGTGGAGGCTCTGAAAGATAGACTGAGAGACTTTATGACATTTTTAACAGTCAAATGGGTCACCCATGGATTGGATATTGAGTTATAGCAGACAGACACAGACCCATGCTCCTGGGAGCTACGCCAAGCGTGCCCACGGTTAGGGTAAGGCTAGTGGAAGAGGAGGACTGTATTCCAGATGTGTCCAGAAAGCCTGCCAGAGCACTCTCCCCCTGAATAAGGCCAACATCCGAGTTTCCAATGAGTTTTGCCAAGGTGTGGAGAGTTCCTGATGGAGCAGAGCCCGGTCAGTTGGTGTTATGCTGTGAAACTGCCCTGCTCTGGTTGCTGTGAGTCGGTCCAGAGTGTCTCTACCTTCATGCGAGCAGGGATGTAAGGTGGCCACGTAGTCACGGGCAGGCTTGTGGAACAGGTAAGATTGCCTGAAAGGGTTAACAAACCTCGCCATAAGCAAGTGTTTGCAGTGCAAGGTGCCAGCATCTGTTGTAAAATGAAGACTCATTTTAAACAAAGATGCGTAAGAAATGTACCTGCCTGGCAGGAGAGCAGCATCCTCATTAGTGTTATTAGTTAAACTGCTAATGACAATGGTCTACTTATAGCTAGGTTGAGTGTGTTTAATTGAGCCTTCTTAATTTGCTGTTGATTCTCTGGTGAGAGGAAAAAGAAAGCTCCCACAGGAATGTCTTGCTTCTTGACAGGGCAGCAATACTTATTATCCCAAGGCAAGGGTGACAGCACCCCAGGCTGAGGTGCGTAGGTCTCTCGGAGAAGGGAGCTGTTGGAACAGCAGCATTTAACTATAAAACACCCTAAAAACTCAGCCTCAAGGCCACCCTTCCCTGCAGACAAAGCTGGGATTTACATTCTCTCCAGGATACAGTCCAAACTAACTTACAGTCTGCCCTTAAATAGGGAAAAGCTGATTCCAGGTTTCCTTCCCTCTTAGCTCCACCAAGGGAAATGGAAAACCAAGTAAACATTACGCTGTCAGTGAGAGGCATTTGAATTTAATTTCAATGGGACATTCCACTTAACAGAAGAGCTTCAGAAGGATCTTGCACTGACTCGAACTGGAGCTTGTAGTTGTCTTGAGCAGTCCGGTTGAATGAATGTCTCTTCTGCCAACGGTAACTGTAAAACAATGAAAAGAACAATTCTCTGCTTATCCGGCTCTGAATGTGGAAAAATAAGCTCAAAGAATAACAGTGTTCATTCTGGTGCTGAGTACGAAGGCACAGCTAAAGTGCAGTTAAGTGAACATTACTGATTGTTGTTGGTTTTGGATTGCTTTTGGCAGTTCTTATAACTGTACGCTGTTGTGTGCTGGGCTTTGAATCAACTGAAGTTCTTTGTTCCCACTATACAAATGCAGACAGTGCCTTTTTCAATGGGCGTTTGTCCTTGCTAAATTAAATATGTATATATGGTACTTTTCTAGAATTCAGAAAATTACTCTCCATATTGATCCATAAAGTATTGCAGGGCTCCACTGTTTTGCAAGGATACAAACAAGTCACAGTTGATGAGTCCTGTAGCTGGCAAAACTGTGAAAGGATTGTTTTAGAAAATAAATTTGGTACATCCCACTGCTGAGTGTGTGTGGGTGTATGCATGCGTGTGTCTGCGTAAAGCATGTTTTGTAATCAAATTAAACCTTATTAACACTTAGCAACATTTCTTTTTGTGTGTGTGTGTGTGTGTGTGTGTGTGTTAGGAAACATTTGTATTCTTATTTTGGTTTTTGTCATTAATCCATAAAACCATTAATCTGCCTTTTTCTTTCATTTTCAGTTCGGGTTTCCTGTAGAACCTTTTCCCTTCACACCAGAAGTGAATGCCCCCACATTGGGTTAACCCGCAGCTATGCCATTGTGCCTGTTTGCTCACCTTTACTCATTGCTCCCTTCCTGCGCTCACCATTTTGTTTTAAGCAAGAGTCCGCACCCTTGGCTGTTCCGGGTTATGGTTGTTCTTGTGAAGAACTCAGCAATAGCTTACGTGGAACTGGCAAGAGATGCTCATTGCTGATACCTCTTCCCTGAGCGCTCGTAGGGCTAGTGTCCCCACTTCTCAGTTGTTCGGCTTTTTGTCTCTCCCTCCATCTTGCGCGAGGGCTGCATGGTAAGAGAGCGCGGCTGCGCAGTGGTGTGCATTCAGCCCCCGTCCTGGGACCGCTGGGAATGCAACCCCGTGCTGCCGTGGGGTGGGACGGGCTGTCTCGAGAGACTGGCTGCCCCTCTCCCCTTTTTAATTTGCTGTATCTAACCCCTTGTTACCCCCCTGCGCTGCCGTCTGTTACTCAAATAATTTTAAGGGACTTTTTGCAAAACTTGACATCCTCACAGGCGTAGGCCTGGGTCCAAACCTCTAGTCCCCAGGCTTGGAGGATTCTCAAACTTGGATCCACGGTTTGCAACTAAGTGTTCTCTGAATGCCACAGGGGTCACGAAGGATCTCTTGCCTTGTCTCCCTCTCAGTGTGCTGGCCTGGATGCACATCCTGGATCCAATCTCAGGGAAAGCTGGTCACCTTGCTGTACATATCAGTGTTTGTGAAGAAAGACGATGATGTTTCTTTGACTTTCTTCTCAGTGATTCCAACAATTTCTGGTTTTAATGCAAAAAGTATTACCTTTATTATTTTTTTTTATTTGGCATCTGTTTAGAAGTGTACGGATGCTGGCAGTTTGCTTCTCATATTTTCTATTCAGCAAAAGCCTTGTTTTACTGCAAGATTTGCACTAAAAAGGAGGGTGTTTTGCTCACTGAGGCCAGGAGTTCACTCTGGCCAAGCGCAACTGTGGTTTGCCTGCAGGTGTCTTCTCTGTGTATTTCTGGATGAGTTTTGTTTTTAAATAAAGACTTCATCAGACGGTGAATTCTGGTTAACATTTACTTCTTTTGTTTTTTGTTTTCTTTGCCCTTCTTTTACAGTAACCCATGGCTCTGTACTGAGTAATTACCCCTGAATACAATGGGCTGGAATGGACCTTCATTTACTTGTTAAATCGGAGGGTCTAATAAAACGTGACAGCATTTCAGCTGTGACCTTTCCATGGTGTTACCCTTGCTCTCTCCTATATCCTCATTGTGATTTTGTCTTTACTATGTACTGGTGGTTATTGCTTTTATTAAACAATGTAAATTAGTCCTAAACAAGGTTTTGGATGCTGCCGCTTTAAATCCTACAATTTTTTTCCCCCTGCAATTAATGGATTCCCCTTCCTCCTGGTCCCTCTCCACCCAGGTAAATAAGGGATGTGGAAATAAGTTCTGTGAGTTATTTTTGCTGGCGAAATAACAATGCAGTTTAAATGTATTTATTGGTGACATTAAAATGTCAGCACGACCTTAGTTTAATTATCGCATAGCTGAGAGATAAAAAACTCTTTTCTCTTGGTGTCATTTTCATGACATCATCTATCTTTTTTAATTTGCTTTTGTTTTTTCTTTTGCTTAATTCATGTTACCTGAAGACCTCATTTCCATTTCAGACTTGCTTGTTATGACTCTGATCCTTCAGTCGCGCTGTGTGCAGGCTAAATTCTCTGCATGTGGGTGAATCCACACGTCCTGACCCTGCTGAAAGATCAGGATGCATGCTGCCAAACAGTTTCAACAAAAACCCTTGAAATCCTGGGTTTTTGGAAGATAAGCACACCTCAGACCTAGCCGTGATAGGTAATGCTGGTTTTAGTGCAAGCTGCTGCTGAGAATTTTACTAGAATGATGCTAAGCCTCACCAACAGTTTCTGCATACAACACGTTAGTCTGCTCACGGCAGCAGCCAACCTTGCGCAGTAATGCAGAGCAAACGATGGTCTGGCCTCCGGTTCCAGCAATCAAAGCAGTTGAAATCCTTGATTGCAATGTATTTTCTCAGGTATTCTGTTTCACCGTAAATACAGTTTTATTTCCCATAAAAGTCTTTGACTGTTTTGTGGGGGATTTTTTTTTTAAGCAAGTTAAAATAATTTGAATATTTACTTCTTTCTCTATTGTCGATTGTTGGCCTGTTCCCAAAACCTGTCAATACCAGTCTGTCAGTGACTTCTAGATCATCTGCTAAAAGAACCATTTAATGTGGCTTTTTTTAACCATACTGCAGGTTACTGGCTGTTCTTCCTGACCATTTGCCTTAGTAGAAAGTTATTTAAAGTTATGTAAAGTCTTCTTGAAGACTTTAAAGAAAAAATGTCTTTACTTGTGTGATTTCCTTGAGGTACCACAAGGAGGTTCCATCTCTCCTCTGTCAGCTGTTTTCATGTTGCATCTCTTTTTTCTTCCTTTTTGAATGTCTTTCTCTTTTTTGCTAATCTTCTGGTTTTTTTCTCTTTTTTTCCCCTTTTCTCTCTCTGTAGCTTTTTTTAATCTGTCTTCGCCAGCTGCACTGGGTCTGAGGGAGAAGACTGCCACTTCTAGAAGAGTTTAAGGGTCTTATGTCTGGGGAGGGGGGGAACAAATCTTCAGTGTTAGTGTCTTGGAAAGAAGCTCTTTTACTGACTTGCATGGTATCTAAAATCGAAGTGTCTTGTAATTTGTGTGGCAAGACAGGGTAATACGGGGGAACTGATTGTTTACCGGGAATTTTGAAGAGCAACAGAAATGTGATGTTTGGACTAATGATGTAGCGAATACATTTTCAAACATTGTTATGGGCATATTTTTTTTCTAATTTTGTCTTTAATAATATAAATGTCATGGGCTTCCATGAGGTGTTGAAGCCTAAGGAATATTTTCAATATGCTGTTGTTTGATTGGTTTTGGAAACTGTGCATTCAGAGTCAAAGGAAATATAAACATGGTGCAATTTGCTCTGTTGGCAACCACCAAATATTTAATTTTAACAAAGAAATAAAGTAAGAAGAACTGTGTGTTTTCATTGGTGTCCTCCTGTGTCTCACCACCTTATTAAACAAGCTCCATCGGCTGGTGGACGTGGGTCAAGTGCTCCTTTTTTTCTTTTTTCCTAACTAAACCTCCTCTTGTTCTTTAAAGTTAGAAAAAAGTTGACAGTATGAGGAGGGAGAGGCGATGCTGACAGCTGCTAGAATGATAATAACAATAATAATAGTGACCCATCGCAATCCCCGGTGAGTAGGGTGCAGTGTCCTTTGTGCGCGGGAGCCAGACCTCGTGCTTCCCGCTCCTCCCCGCTGCCCGGCTCCGCGCCCTGCACGCTTCCCCGGCCACCATCTTCTCCCAACGCCTCCTCTCCTTCCCTCTCTACCGACGGACGGGCGCCAGAACGGCACCCGGTGATGTATTTACACGACGGACACTGAAGAACCAGCACTGTTTAGCCTGACACCTTTCTAACTTTAATGTAAAATTTTAAATAAAAAATATGAAAGCCTGTGTGCGTGCTGTTGTGTTTGCTGCTTGCAGGGCTGATGGAGCTCTTGGGCCAGGGCAAGCTGTGCCGTGCCCGGCCCGGTGCTGGGCCCAGGGGGCTACGGGGCTTTGGTGGTCACTGAAAGGGAACACTCGGCGCCTTCGGGGCAGGGCTGCGGTTCTGGCGGCCTTTTCCTCGCCCCTCGGGCAGAAGCAGCCCCGCGGCCCTGCCCCCCCCCGCCGGCCGGTACCGCAGCTCTGCACCGAGCCCGCTCTCGGCAGTGCCGGGGAAGGCTGAGCTTGCGCCCTCGGGGAGCGGGGGGAGGCCTCGGGCTCCTCCACCCGCTGCCCGGCGGGAAGGAGCTGCCGGGGCGGCTCCCAGAGCGGCCGTGCTGGCGGCCTACCGGCGGGCGGCTTCCCCCCGCCCCGCCCCCGGTTTACCGGAGGCCTCGGCTGCGGCCCGGCCCCGCCGCGCTGCTCCCGCCGCCGCCGCCAGGGGGCGCTGTGTCGG
>VYZM01015727.1:1000507-1012233 GCA_013398915.1 Dromas ardeola | reverse complement strand
GCGGGACAGGCCGGGGGCCCGGGGTAGGCCGCGGGACAGGCCCGGGGGAGCAGGCACACGGGCCCGGCGGCGGTGAGAGCCCGGGGGCCCGTCCCGGTCCCGCCCGCCAGCCCGACCCCACCGCCGCCCCGCAGACTGCCAGCTGGAGAAGCTGCCGATGCGGCCGCGGGACCGCGCCCGGGTGATGGACGCCGCCAAGCACGCCCACAAGTTCTGCAACGCGGAGGAGGAGGAGAGCGTCTTCCTGCGCAGGTGGGACGAGCCGGGCACCGTCCTCTGCCCCCCCATCCCGTCCCTCTGAGGGCCCCTCCGTGGCCCGGGGAAGGAGGTGCCCGGGTCTGGCCGAGGGGGTCCGTCGGCCAGGGACCAGGCCCGCTGTCTGCGCACCCCTCAAGCTGTTCCTCTCTTCCCCAGACCAGAAGGCATAGAGCGGCAGTTCAGGAAGAAGTGTGGCAAGTGAGTGGCCTTCAGTGACTTTTACAATCTGTTTGCGAGGTAACCGTAGGAATCCAGAATCTGGGTTTCCTCACAGCTACGCGTGTTTCTGTTTCCAGGTGCGGACTGCTACTTTTTTATCAACACCAACAGAAAAATGCTCCCGTGACCTTCATTGTTGATGGTGCTGTGGTCAAATTTGGCCAGTGTTTTGGGAAAACAAACATATATACTCAGAAACAAGAACCTCCCAAAAAGGTAATCAGCTTTAGAGAAGTAAAAAGGCTATCTCTGCTTTTCAAAAAGTGAGTAAATCACTTAGTGGTAGGGGCAGAGGGGAGAAAAAAGAAAGAAAAAGACCTCTAAATGATAACTCAGTTTGGTGTCTTCTCCCTGTCTGCCTTAAGTTTTCCTTTACAGAGGTTACCGCAGCTTGGAGTCACAGCACTAAAGGAAAGCAAAATAAACTTGAAAATCTAGTCTGTGCCTGATGTTCAGGGTCAGTTACCAGAAAGTTTCCGTTTGTAAATAGGTCAGATTGGTAGTGTGCACAGTGAATCTCAAAATCTGGCTTATATGTCAGTGAGTTTGCTTCTGATCATGACACCTTTAAGCCCAGAAATCACTGTGGGTAATTCTCCTTTGCTACCCACAGAGTTCAGGTAATCTTAATGACTTGCATGAAAAGCCTTAAAAGCTTTGGAGAGGGAAGTGTTCCATAGTGGCACAAGAGCTGCCAAGGTTTAACAAAATAATCTGCTTCTCACCCAGGTGATGATGACCAAACGGACTAAAGACATGGGCAAGTTCAGTTCTGTCACAGTCTCCACAATTGATGAAGAGGAGGAGGAGATCGAAGCGGTGAGTTTTGTTTGCCCTTAGGGACAGGCACATCTGAACGGGGCAGCCAACTCAGACAACGATCAGAGCCAGCGATCGTCTCACCGTTTGGATGAGGTGTCGTTACTTTGGGGTTTGCTGTTGCAAAGTGACGTTGTATGTGTTTCAGAGGGAGATTGCAGACTCCTATGCACAGAATGCAAAAGTGATTGAGAAACAGCTGGAACGCAAAGGCATGAGCAAAAGAAGGCTACAGGAGTTGGTGAGTGTTTTCTTTGGTGTTGAACGTGAATCCCTGACATCTGCTGGCTTTGTACGCAATCGATCTTGCAGATTAGATTGCAAGTATAGAGAGGTCCTGGTACAGTCAGCTACTAACTTGTAGCTTTGTGAGGATGACTTTCCTTTACAGCTTTTACAGAGATGTTCTTCTAGTCCTCCTGAACTTAAAGTCATTTGCAGTTACCTGTAGAGCTAACTGAAGAGCAGCCAGCAGAGGTTTTGCAGGCAGGCTTCCATGACCTGTTGGACGAGGAACAAGGGGAGGGGAAACCAGGCCATGGCTTTACCAACCAGAGCACCACTAGCGCTGTGCTCTCAAGCTTGCTTGGCAGAGCAAGTCTTTGCCATGAGGCGTCAGGGACCTGCTGCCTCAGCTGCTACCAGAAGTGTCACTTGAAGAATGAACATCACAGCTGATCTTACCTGCTGTGACAGGAGACTAGTAGATGGGAGGGGGGGGAAAAGTGCAGCTTTCACCTGAGGATAGAAATGACGAAATTGTCTCCTGTGCAGTTAGTTTTGGGCTTTTCATGATTTTAAAGGTGGTCCTTGTTTTGTACCTCAGGGAAGGAGGGAGTCAGCAAGTACTTGAGCTACTCTTGCTCCTGGTGTTAAAAACTTGCAGTGGTCAGGCAAGAAGATCAAACCTCATTGGAGCACTGAAGGGAAACGTATCCAGACGTTATTTCATTCTGTCTTAATTTTCTTAATCAGGCTGAGTTGGAAGCCAAGAAAGCCAAGATGAAAGGAACCCTGATTGATAACCAGTTCAAATGAAATGCTGCGCATCCGATGGGTATTCAGCAACAGGAGAAAGCTACCAGGAGCTATCGCAGATGTCAGCAAAGCAGAAGTAACAGGCAGTGTTCAAGGGCAACATGCCCCAACCAGCTTGGAGGATGAGTAACTCTGACATAAGTGATACTCTGGTACCAATTTTAGTAACTCCAATGGCACTGGAGACTTTGCTCAAACTGCTGTTCTCTACAGACCCAGTGCTATGACCAAGCTGTTCCAGACAGAACATTTACTTTTGGGAAAACCTTCAGTGGGTGCCTTCCTGAATTCAGTGCACCTTTAAATATCTGTCTTTTTATTTTGGTAGTTTTCAAATGTGTAAGATTTCCATAAATGTATTAGAACAATAGGTCAACTGTACAACAAAGAAATCATTACAAAGAAATCATTACAAAAGTAAGCTGTGCCTGTTGTCCATTTTGTTATTTTAAATGTGTCTAAAGCGTGCAGCAGCCTGAGAAACATGCCATTCCAAGACAGTCTGGAGTGACTCAGATGCAAGGCTTTGGGATCATGCTGCTGCTCACCCGGACCAACAGACAGGCTGTCAAAGGTAGGCAGCACAGGCTTGGCCATCGCTCTAAGTCTCAGCTCCTGTTGAACATCGGAACGCCGCAGTTGTACAGAATTACAGTGTCCCAACAGATACTGCCTGATGCAAGAACATGAAATCCAACCCTGTTTTAAACTACTGAAAACAAAAGCTGCCTGTGTACTATAGCACTAATGAGTACAAATATATAGTTGGAAGCTACTGATAAAATTGCTGATCATTTAAAGTAGAATACAACTGCACATCCAAACTAACCCGTTCTGCAAAACAGTATCAGTATTTGGAGCAGTAAAACGTGAAGGAGAAGGAAAACTTGTTTTGAATGTGCTGACCACTAAGGACTTGGATAAAGACAACATGAAGAATTGGTTTGTAAAGTACCTTATTTGGGAAATAATGTTTTGTGTCTCTTGCATGATGTAATATCAGTGCTCGGTAGGCCATGTCTTTGTTGCTCTACTTGAGATTAAATACCATGTTACAGACTTGAACTAAAATACTTTTCTTAGGGTGTTCTTACTCTACCAAGTATCGTAAAATAATGTGAGCAATGAAAAAGATGCTTCATCTCCCACAATTATTATGGAAGACTTCCTATAATCAATAAAGATTTTCCATCTGGTTTTGTAACCCTGAGTGGGAAAACTCAGGTCTGCTTAGCCTAAGGATGTATCCTTCCTTTCTTTGGGAAGAATAAGGTGTAAGGGAGGGAGGCAGCGCTGCTCCAGAGCTGGCAGGCTGGCATGCATCAGTCGCGTGCCGATTTAGTGCCAGGCTGGGTTAACACGTGTTCACGTTAACTCAAGCAGTGCTGGTCTTGTTCACTGCTGATGATCTGCTAATCTGAAGCCTGTTTCCAGAAGCCCATGTTCAGAGGCTTTTCAGTTAAGGAATTATAAGGTGGCGTGTAATATTTGGGAAGGGCAGGAGGAATGAGTGGGTACAACTCACACAAACCCCTTTTCCAAGTGTGGTAGCACAGTCCAGCCAGGCGAGGGCCTCAGGGTTCCTCTGGGCGCAACCCAAGCCCCGAATAACCACAGGTTGGTCTCCGTAAAAATTAGGAAGTTTTTTCCAAGCAGGAGTCAAAGGCTTTGAAATGTGAAAATAGCTTTTGAACCATATGAGGTCTGCTGGGATGCAGACTTCTTAGTCTCCAGTTGTCACAAAGGATGAAGTACGGTCCTGCTTCAAGTGACACCCAGAACAAAAGCTGACTCGGGGATTATGTGATTTACGGGTAGGGTTAAGGTTGGGAGTGACAAAACACAGGGTTTCGGCTGACGTGGGGCTGTGCAGGGGCTGTCAGGTGGGGCTAGGACCAGCTTTGCAGTTTGGTGAGGCACAAAGAAAATTTGGTGAGTGCGCGGCTCAGCACAAATTGCCCAAAGCAGCAGTTGCCAACTGCCACCCGCTCCCTCAGCTGCGCACCTTAAGCCTCGAGGCAGTCGGTGTTCACGGCACGGCACAAGCACTTTCTGGCTTTTAGAATATTGGCCCGTGTTCAGTCAGTGTTTTTCCATTCTTGTCGTTAGGGATCTGCCTCGTTTGGCTCAGGACTCGCTCGCGGACCCAGTCGGAAAGGGGAGTATGTAGTTTGTCACGCTAGCAGTCCCTGAGATACCTTTAATACACTCCAGTTACGCAGTCAATGGCTGAAACAACTCCAGCACAGAGAATCTGATCCAATACATTATTATGTATATATTTCTTACCCTAACTAGATCCAGATCACAATTTAAATCAAGTTGGGTGTTTCATTTCTAGACCTAAATGAATTAAAAGATGTTAGCTGATTATAGCAACAGGAAGCAGGGGCACCTAGTTCAAACACTTGATTAAATGTTCTGTTATAATAGATAAAACTGGCAGTTCTGCAGTTTCTCACACCCTGGTGTAATCTGCAGAAGTGTTCAGACCAAAGAAAAGTCAGATTTTGTGTTACCGTAAAAGCCAACATTAGTTTTTATAAATCTGTAAACAGAGGTAGGTGATAGATTTGTTTGTTTGTTTAACTGAGCACTATATTGTACATTACAACGGCTCTAGATGCAGAGGTATTGCAAAGCAAAGCAGCACGTGAAATAAAAGTGGAGAAGGGGATCTATTCCAAAAATAATGTCACAAATGGCCAGACTCCCCTAGGTGTGTTTCATGGCTTAGTCCCGGCCAGTTTCCAAGTGCCTTTGCAAGAACCTAGTCTAAATTACCATGTCAGAATAGCTCCGTATGTAACAATGCTGCCTTGTTCCTCATAACTTGTAAAAAAGAAAAAAAAAAACAAAACCAAAACCCCACGCAGTTTGTAAACACTGAAGGGAAGCAGTAATGGTGAATCTGATCTTGTTGGTGTTAATCGCAGCTGTACCTGGAGAGCAACGTGGGGTCCTCCCCACCTGCCTCCCCGGGCAGGGCTGCAGGGTGTTTTGGAGAACCCTGTGGAGCTGCCTGGCCTTGCTGTGCTGGCCCCGTAATCCTGCAGATGGCACGAGGGACACGTTCCCACTCAGCACAGCTGCACAGGGCAGAAAGTTGCCTTCAAGGGAGCAAGTGCCGACGGTTGCCTTGCTTTGCACCCACGGCTCGTGCCTCGTGCCCTGGGATGTGCTGCGGGGAGCCGTGCGGGGCAGTGAGCCCACCGCCCCACCGCAAGGGTCTGCCTGCGGGACACGGCAGCAGCGAGCACCGGCTGGGACACTCTCAGCTCCCCCGTCCCACATGCATCCCCTCGGGGCCATGGCAACATGGTGCCCAGCAGTGACCAGGTGGCTGGTCCACGTGCTGAGCTCAGCCTCGAAACCTGAAGGCAAATATTTCTGGTCAGCTATTATAGCTCCCCTTGGGCTGTGCTCTGTGTTTCTGCTATTTCACCCACTAAACTGGCATACAGATTGATAAATGCACACTAACTTTTTTTTTGGGCGTATGACAATGCGATCAGCTTGGGAACAGCACTGACTGACCTGCCTAAATCAAACCAGACTCAGCTTTTGCTGGTGTTATCCTGAAGAGCCCCACAGGTCCATGGGGCACTGCCACATCCAGGCATCTAAAAATATAAAATAAAAATTATGGGCTTGTTTAAAAAGCTGCAGGGATGGGATCCAAGGGACAGGGGAGGAAGGGAGCCTTGTAGCTCTCTGCTGGGGAGATCTGATGAACCTAGCTGGCCACAGCGTGCTGGGTTTTTGGGTGGATTTCAAAGAACAAGCAGCCAGTGCCTCCTTGTTGGTCAGCCAGAAAAGCACAGCCACATCCCTGCAGCCAGGGCTGTCACTGCTGTCGACCCCGGCAGAATCAGACAGCGACAACCAGCAAACCCCTGGTGGGACAACACCTCCCAGGACCTCCCTGATGCTGTGGGTCTTGGTGTGGGTCTTGTCAGCTCCTGAAGGCTCAGTGTGCCCGAAACCTCTCCTGCCACAGCAGCTCGGTACGGCACCAGGGTGTGCAGAAACAGGACTGTGTCCCCATGGGCACGATGGCTTTAGCTCCTACCCCCCAGCCCATGTGCTTTGGGCAGCTGATGGGGACCCCTCGCATGGCCGGGCAGCAGCAGGATCAGCCCTGCAGGTGGTTTCAACACACCCACCCTGCTGGGAACAACCAATTTCATCCCGCGTGACCCAAAGCATCGCATCTTCCCCTGCCCCTCTGCACCAGCCGCTGCCGGTGCAGTGCAAGCTGGAGGATGCTGGAGCCATGCTCGGCTCACGGTGACAAGGACAGGGGGGCAGGGGGGCTCCTGGCTCCATCCAGAGCCCGGAGACACAGCCCAGGGCAGCCCAACGCCTGCTGAAGGGGACCGCAGGGGGGACAAGAGAGTCAGGTCCTTGAGGTGGGACACTCTCCATTGCAAGGCCCAGTGAGATCCAGGCATAAGCCCCACAGCGAGAGGCTGTGTCCTGGGGAAAGCTTTCAGACAAGCCCCTGTTTCCTCAGGAGCAGGTTAACTCCATGCAACACAACCGGTTTCTGCTGCTCCTCCTCCAGCTGAGGCGTCTCAGCCCCGGGGCTTGGCTTTGTCATGCTCAGACCCTCCACCGAGCCATGCCAAGCGCTGGGCACGGCTTGCAGGAGGCTGGGCTTGAGTGGCACTCTGAAGGCAGAGATGTGATGGTGGACACACGAGGTAGAAACGTGGCCTCATGCAGGCAGAGTGAGCCTGGGGCTGCCTGCCGACCTGCCGAGGCTTACCGTGAGCCTCTGCTCCCTGCCTGCGCCAGGCGGATGGAGACCCCTCCTGCCCATGCGTGCCTGCTCGCCCCTGTTCCCTCACCACCCCTGGGACACCCCGGCCACGATGCTCCGCTGTAGCCTCCACAGCTCAGCCTGGATGTGGGTGAGATAGGGGCTGGGGGACACTGCTGTCCTCCCCGGTCGCTGCCGGGCCCTGCACCCATCTCCAGCAGGGAAGCTCAGCCATCATACCTCCCTCCTGCCACCTGGGGCCGAGCCCCAGGGTCCTGCTCCCACCTCTGCTGCCATTAATGCCTCCCAAATCCCCCTAGGAAGAGGGCGGTTGCCCCCACCTCGCCTTGGCCGGCACCCAAACCTCCAGGCGAAGGGTGGTCCCCGCAGCCCCCAGCCCAGACAGCGAGGTCCCAGCCCCAGAGAGTCGTTGGGGGACACGGGCAGCCCCATCCCACAGCCCCCCGGCACCACGGCCAGCCGGGGGGCGGCTGGTGCACACCGAGCCATGCCAAACACCCAGCACTGCTCGCCACCTGCCCCAGCCATGACAAGCGTTTCATTCCATCCCCTGCGCAGCCGTGCTGCGTCAACAGCTCCTAAGCCTGGGATTTACGGCCACCGGGCGAGGGGCCGAGATGAAAGCAGCGTTACAGGTGCTTGCCCATCCCTCCCCACCAGCAAAGGGGCCAATACGGCGGGCTGGGCACCGCTCCCGAGGAGGGAATCATGACACAAGGAATGTTCAGTACTCCCTACAGGAGAATCATGTTTAAAAGAGAAAATCCCCCCCTGCCCCTGCTGTCCTCGGGGCAGCATGGCCTGGTGGGCAAATCGCTTGTGATGGAGGGACTGCACTCAGCTGGCTGCCTTGCTGCTGGCTGGCCACAGTCCCTTCCCCGTGCCTCAGTTTACCCGCAAGAACAAAGCCCGTAATCCCTCTGTAATGCGCTCCTGTGGCAGGCAAAGGCAGATGTTGAAACCCCCAAACTGCTTCCCCAGATAAAGCTGCTCCCGGGCCACTGCCAGGAGGGGGAGGCTAAATCTCCAGTGGAGAACAGGGAAAACCCATTGAAGCCTCTACCCCACATCTTCCATTCACCAGAGCCAAAAAAAAGCCGCGAAACACATGCTTGTTTCCCGAGTCCCAAAGGCAGTAACGAGCATGGGTAGCTACAACCCATTTCACTTGGTACCAGCCCTGCACTCCAAGCCCCATGAGAAATGCTGTAAGTCTAAGGACCTACAGGTCCCACCACTCAGCTCCTTGGCAGCCCGGCACAACAGCCCGGCTCAGCACCTCTGTCACCCACCACCACGTGGAGGAAGAACCGATGCACTTACCTCCCTGTGCTGATGGCCTGGCCATGTGTCCCCTGCGGAGGAGAGGAGAGGAAAGGATGCCCCCTGCTCAGCAACCTGCAGCATTTCAGAACAGTCCTTGAAATCCAGGAGAGCTCAGCAGCAGGAGGCAATAAGAGCCAAGAGCCCTTAATTAATTAGCTTGCATTTGTGCAGCAGGAAAGGGCTCCCCGATAAGTCTGCCCCGTGTCACAGCCCCTGCCAAGCTGCTGCTGGTTTTCCCCCAGCACAGTTCCTGCAGCTTGTGCCATTGCTCCGTGTCTTACGGGGAAACTTTCAGCCCCTTGTGTTGCCAGGCCAGGCATCACCGCAGGGGTCTCACACCGCAGGAGCCCAGGGGCGGCTGAAATGCACCAGCAAAGGCTCTTGGCTCAACAGCATGGTGTGAGACCATCTCCCGTCACACACTCACACACCCATTCACAGGGACCCAGGCGTGCCGATGCCGACTGCGGTGGGATGGTGCTGCACTCTCATGCCCGGCTGCCCCACTTAAATTTCAGCAACGAAAACAACTACCACCCTTTGCAACACAAGGGCTTGTTTACCTGCCTCAGACAGTGGTTGAGATTGGTTTCAGTGATTGAGATAAACCACCTCGAGCAGGCCTGGGCAGCCAGAAAGGACCAAAGGCATGGGAGCAGTGAGGAAGGACTAGCTGATGAGGGTAGAGGACCAGGAGAGCATCCACTCACCACCAGAAACCAGGCAGTTTCACAGGGGCGGCTCACAGACTCACCGAGATGTCTGGGTAAAGGCCAAGCCACAGACATTGCCCAGTCTTGCAGTGTTTTCCCTGAATTGCCCCAGCAGCATGAAGGAATTCCCCTTTTCCCCCAGAATTTGGGGCTGGGACAAGTTTAACTTTCAGGGTAAGGGATGAGCCTGGGGATGCAGGTCCCTCCCTGGCAAGCCCAGCCCTGGCACATGAGCCACATGTCTGCTCAGCTCCCGCATCCCTGCGGCACACCACCTCCTGCAAGGGCAAGGCTAGCCAGGGGCTCTGCGGAAGAGCAGCAATTACCTGCACTTAGGTTCTTCTGTCTGGGTTTTAACATGCCCAAGGAGGTAGCTATTTCTAAGCCAGAGTACACAATGCCAGCTCTGCTCCTCTGGACACCAGCAGATACCCCTCACATTTTTCCAGCCTCCCAGGCATTCAGCGCCATGGGGAAGGCTGTGCTTTGCAGAAGGGTTACACACACGGCCCTTTCAAAAGGAGGTTTTATCAACCCCAGGGAGCAGATAGGCCAGAGGCAGGACTGGTGACACACAGCCAGTGCATCATCTCACGAGAGACCACCTGGGAAAGTCCTCCAGAGCTGCCAGTCCCCATTCCAACCCACACCTCCACTGGGGAGGAAACACCACACAGCTTCCTCAGCAGCATTTACTTGCCAGAAATTACAGGTAGCTAGCAGGTAAGAAGGTGTGCAGGACGGAGATGGTTCATCTGCCTCCTTCTCTACAATCACTGCGCAGAGACCCCCACCCCCCTCACACTGCAGCGAGAACAAACACGAGACGAGTAAAGTTGGTTTTAGATTTTTATTTCTTCATACTCTTTAAGCAGAAGTGACTGAAATAGAAACCATGTTTGAGTCCCATCAGGGGGAATGACTTAGTAAAGACAGGGCAGGCAGCTGCCCCTGCCCCATGCCAACCTGTATAAATATCAGCCGTCACTGTTCAGTAACTAGACGGTTTTCATACAAGTCCACAATTACATATTACAACATGCCAGTTCACAACAGGAAATAACTTATGTGTACTTCTTGATTTCGTCATACAGGACTAAGACAAAAGCACCACCCATTCCTCGGAGTACATTCGACCATGCACCTTTGAAAAACGCCTTGGAGCCCTCGTCCCGGGCAATCTTCCGCCAGCAGTCAATAGTGCCGGTGTACATTATGTCAGCTGCAAGAAACAGACACTGTTAGGAAATCGGTTGCCCATGACCCCCAACATCCAGATGAGAAGTGGCCTAACGTATCTACCAGCTTCATAACCTCAAGTGCATCCCATTTCTTGACTGACTTTCTCCAGTATTAGTGCATCAAAGGACACAACTGCCCAGCAGATAGGCTGCTGCTGCTGCATTACCCCTAGGAGACACCGGAAGGACAGGTTCGAGCAGAAGGCAGTTACTGCTTGCTTTGACACCAACACTTCCAGACTCAAAAGCTATTGCACAGCCAGCCAGGCCATGCCTGCTACTAGGGATGTCTCTTCTTGGCCCAGAGACACTTGTTTGCAACATCCCTGGGCAAGTTCTGCTGTTCCTACCTACTGATAGATACCTGACTTGTGTAAAGCACCTTACAGGGGTGCTGCAGAGACTGATCCATCTGTGGCCCCTGCCTGACATCTGCTTCTGCAGCCCTGTTTACAAGAGGAGAGGAGAGGGATACCCACATGGCTTGGTGAATGCCACGCCACTCTGCCTTCATCTCAGCTCCACCACCAACTGTTGATTAAGGGATGCCCAACACTTCTTACACGAAGAGGTAGAAACTTACTTCCTTTACGGCCAGACTGCATCATCATGCGACGACGAACCGTATCAAAAGGGTAGGAGGTCAAACCGGCAACAGCGGTAACGGTCTGAGCGATCATCCAGCTGATGACAATGTGGGTGTTCTTTGGGTCCGGAAGCATTCCTGCAGGAGAGAGGTTTTGATGAGCCACCACCATCTGCCAAAAGGCACTACAGGCCTACTGCGGCCCAGCATCTCCCTTTCAGTGCCATTTCGGTCAACCTACCCTTTGCAGTGTCGTAGATGCCGAAGTAAGCGGCTCTGTAGATGATGATGCCCTGGACAGAGACATTGAAGCCCTGGTACAGGCCCCGGAGGCCATCCGACCGGAAGATTTTGACCAGGCAGTCACCGAGCCCGCTGAACTCCCGGTCGGCCCCGGCTTTACCCACGTCCGCTGCCAGGCGGGTTCGGGCAAAGTCAAGGGGGTAGACGAAGCACAGGGAGGTAGCGCCGGCGGCACCCCCGGACGCCAGGTTACCGGCGAAGTACCGCCAGAACTGGGTTCGCTTGTCCACGCCGCCCAGGAAGATCTGCTTGTACTTATCCTTGAAGGCGAAGTTGAGGGCCTGGGTGGGGAAGTACCGGATCACGTTGGCCAGGTTGCCGCGCCAGAAGGAGAGGACGCCCTGCTCCCGGGGGATGCGCACCACGCAGTCGATGATGCCCTTGTACTGCTTGTCGGCGGCGATCTGCTTGCTGGCGTGCTGCACCTGCGGGGGGGC
>VYZM01015727.1:979713-1000195 GCA_013398915.1 Dromas ardeola | reverse complement strand
GCCCGCCGGCGGGGGACGGGGCCGTCGCGGCGGCCGGCGGGGGGCACATGGGGGGGACACCGGCCTCCCCGGGGGAGCACGCGCAGCCAGGCATCCCCCGTGGGGCACGCCCCGCCGCGTCCCCGGGGTGGGGGACACCCCCCAAGCCCCCTGCCGGGGCCACGCTGCCCCCCCGCCCCGGGCAGCCCCCGTGGCGGGCAGCGGGCCTTCCGTCCGTCCAAAAAAATGTCACCCAAGAGCTGTCCCTGCGATGGTTCTCCCCGTCATACACCATTTCACGTGTCAGGGACCCACTGCTGACCCACTCCCCTTTCAGTGCGGTTTTACGTATTTCAGCGTTCCCTTTTGGGGGATTTCTGAGGCGCAGGTGGGATTACGCAAAGGAGAGGCTTGGCTGATAAAAGGTTAATAAGTGATTTATAGGTCGTAGGAGTACATTAGAATACAAAGGTGTAATTCGCATATCAGAAACTAGTTAGAGGTAAGTTTTTGACTCACTCAGCTCTCACCTGCTTTGAAGAGCTGATCAGACATGCGTACGCACCCATCACTCAATCTTAAATCTATTCAGAAATACATCATTAGTAAAAAAGCATACATGGTATGCTTGGACAAGGTAAGGGCACTCTTTAGAAATCCATTCCTCCCCAACGCGCTCACAAGTCACACCTCCTTATTCGTACATCTCAAACGAGTCTCAGCATTATTACCCGCACTGTGCAGACGGGAAAACTGAGGCAGAGAGAAACACGTCCACTAGGCAGGGTGATTAGAGAGCCAAAAGCACTTACAGTCTCAGTGCGATGCACGAGCCAGCAGATCTGCTCTCTGACATCTTAATTTTTGCTATCAATCCTCGCATTTCTTCTCTGAGAAGAAAACCAGTATGAAGCACCACTGCAGCAGAACTGAGCAAGCCCATTAAGAGAGATACTGCAAGACCTCAGCTGTAGGGTACATAAATGTTGAGTTCTAGGTGCAAGAAAGGCCTTACAGTTATCCCAAATCTTTCTGCAAATCTCTCTCCATAGTCACAGACCGTTCCTGCATCAATCTGCTATTCCCTCATCCCTCCCCGACCTGGCCTAACCAAGCAGTTTCTGAGATTTACTTATTTCCACCCAGCAGGGACAGAAACGGTACAAAAAACATACACGAAAAGCTGTGTAAGACAGGAGACAAACCCTGTGCTGAGCCTGGGCTGCTGCAGCCATTCACACATGGCCACAGCTGATGGGATACGCTGCAGAGGGCAGAGCCCCCTTCCCACGGGGACGCGGGGTTAAGGTTCTCTACCAGAAGGCACTACGATGGGGCTGTCCCACAGCTGTACTTCTGCAAAGGAACCGGAGCAATACCACAGGTCCTCAGGTGTAATACCCAGATGATCTTTTATTGCCCAAAAGCTCCCTGGGACTGGTCAGAGGCCCGTCAATTGCATCGGCCATAACCTGGAGGTGCTGCAGAGAGGTTCCTATCTACAGAAACTATCTGCGGCTCCAGGATCACAGCAGTTAAAGTGGAAAAATCACGGGTTGCGTACACAGTGCTATTCTGCTGGCAAGTTCTGAGCAGCACAGTAGGCCTGGGTCTGTGCACAGGAACTACAAAGTAGTTTAATATAAAAATAGAGCTTTAAGAATACCAGAACAACATGACAAGGCTCTGAAATACCTAACACATTTAAGAACTGCATTTTTCAGTAAATATTTGAATTAGAGAACTTCAGGAAAACTGTTTTTCAAAGCCTGCAATAATTCGCATACATGCAGTAACAACACAGGAGAAGGGCGGGGGGGCTATTTTCTGGTATGCACCTAAGTTTGCAAGATTGTCATTCCAGTGTATTACAGTTCATGTTGCACATTACAATTCTCTCTTAGCAAAAGCACAGTTGCAGCAGCATATTTTCATCTTTACACCAAAGATTCATACACAATTATTATTCTCAAGTAAGTCTCAAAAACTGAAGAGTGGATTCTGGAGTGTGACACAACTAAGACTAATTCTGCATCTGCAGAATGCCATGTCCACACGGTATCACAAAAAAAAAGGTATTTCGGTAGAAATTCTTGCATGCTGTATGTATTCTAGTCTGTCTATATCATTTTTGTCTGACTCGGTATCTCAGATTACTTAAAAAAAATCCATTTGAATTTTCTTAATATTTTTGAAGACACAATTTATACTCTCCCCTCAGTTCTCTTGCCTTTCTGCGAGTGGTTTTATCTCAAAATGGCTATTCAGTATTTAAAAGCACCGAGAATAATGTAATTTCAAGTTCCAATAGCACAGCGTTTTCAAACTAGTTGCATCTCTCCTCTTCAGTATATGCTTGCTATTCATACTGTCTATATCCACTCAGAAAATGAGATACCAGACTTACTCATTCCTGGCACTGGTGTCTCTCAACTACTAAAAATCACACAATCCGCTGAGACGCTGGTACCTGTAAGTTCAGCATGTTTTTCTTGCAAAGTTCCTTAAGAAAGGTATTGTGTTTATCTGCAATAGACACTGATGTCAGTTTTCAAGAGCCGATTTCCTTGGCTCAAAATTTTCCCTTCGGAGGAGCTTTAATTCTCTCAGTTCTTGTGGCTGCAAACTCTGGTCCACCCCGGGAGTTAGCTTGTAATTTAAAGGAGATTCAATATAACCGTTTCTGTACAGACAGACCCGCTTGCAGAATTCAAAGGTGGTAAACATAACACCAAAGTATGGGACAATCTGATAAAATATAAAAAAAAAGCAACATAAGGTAAAAAAGCAATATTAGACTCACTAGTAGCATTCTTAGCTTAGATGTTTTTAAAGAGGAAACTTCTAGGGCTTTAAATCTGATCTAATCTGCTCAATGACCTGTGCTCATATATATAAAATCAGTGTCTCACCTCCAAACTAGGCTGGCACCTGCAGCATGCTAAAAGTAGGAGTTTATTATTAGTACGTAACTAATTATAACAATATTGTGAGGAAAAAGGTCTGTGCTAGCCTGCAGATTATGACAACTTGTCAAATACCTAAGCAAATCCTAACCAACCTCAGCAAATCCTGGTAGGAAACATGGGATTTATTCTACATACAGCAGAGAGACTGAACAATTTCCTTCTCTTGCCCCGTGCGGAATCAGCAGCTCTGGTGCCATGTGGCTTTGTAACAGCCAAGGCAGGGCCAGGCACAGGCCAGACACCGCAATCAATCACGTTGTCACGCAATTACCACTCATTAGCTGACCTGCAGTACCCCATGTAAGTAATCCTCACTGCAGCAATATAAAATGTATTTATGTAAACTAAATTACCTTCTGTTGAAGCTACTGTACTTTATTTCATGCTTTCAGCTCAGCAAGTAGTAACCGATACGCATGCATTAACTAGCTGCTCGAAAGCACTACTTTTGATTTCTGGGGAAGTGTCTTCTACAAGCACAATTTTCTTTACAGCTCAGCACAACCTGCCAAATTACTGGAGCTCAGCTGAGACGCAGAACTCGTTTAGCTGTCGTCAGTGGATCACTTGCAATCCCCCAGCCGTACCCTGGCTTGTCTGTTAGCAGCGCTCCCTGCTCTAAGGACATTCAAATGAACTTGAAGGTAGTGACATCCAGAAGCCAAGCTGGCATTTGGGGAAATACGACCAAACCAAGTTCCAAAAGCTGGTTTAAAACCTGCCTGAGGTTATACCTGTTCTGTCACGGACTCTCTCATCTATAATCTGCTAATAAATTTGGAGGCACGTCATAAGCTTTATAACCCCAACTGTCCAAAAGCGTGTGTTGATTGCTTCAGGATAGTCTGTGATTGGGATGAAAGCAAAACCTCACCTTGAGCAGGCTGGGTGTGAGTCCACTCCAGAGTCCGAGGACACCTTTGTTCTTCACAGTTTGCCGGAAACAGTCAGCCATGCCAGTAAAATGGACATCCACTGCTCCGTAGTGGGGAAGCCAGGGACTCTGAGCCTGTTTGAGAGACAGCCAGTGGGATTTAGAACCAGCAAAGCAAAACCAAAGTAATTAAAGATAATTATTTTCTCCATTCTGGTACATAAGGAACACTTAATGCCAGGTTTCAACAGACTGATCCGGATTCTTACATCAACCCAAAGGAATCAGCTATTTTGCCTTGAAATACAAACTGAAAAGGGAGAGAATTCGCTCTGATAGGTACGAGAGAGAGCAGTAATTTCACACAGCACTTCCTTTGGTGCCATGCCACTACTAGAAACAAATCCCACCCTTGTGAAGAGAAACCATCCAAACCAGAGCCACATAACGCATCAGCCCCCCGTCTGCCAGCTGCTGGGGTCTGGGGAGAGGTGCTTCACACTGCCGGCAGCACAGCACCTATCAGAGGGACGCCTGGGGCTGTCCCCAGATGCCACACTGCCATTCTGTAATCCTGAGCAAAACCAAGAACGTGCTGACTTGACTCTGGCTGCTGAGGCTGCGTCCACCCCGCAGTGAGAACGGCGAAATGTACCACTGGTTGAGTACTAACAGCACAGCAGAAGGGAAGAATACAGATTTCAGCCCAGGCTGTACAAGCCCACCATGGTCAGTTGACCCAGACTGGTTACAGTTAGCTCAGAAGCATCTTGCTGGACTGCATCTACATTTCCAACTGCAGAGCAGACGGTGTCTGTTCACATGGAAGAAGTATAGTGGGTCATTTTTAACAGCAAAATCCTTCCTTCATTAATCTCCTACTGCGTTAGCACAGACAGGATAACCCGACCTTCAATAACCCCATCCTCATCCATCTGTGCACATGCAGCCACAGGTTTATTTTGCATCGGCAAATCAGGGTTTCACTCAAACACCTGGCAAGTGACTCTTCTCAGTCGGGAGTGTGTGGGGACCCCAGGACACGAGCTGATGACTTGCGTGTGCAAGCTGACCGCCACAGGACAGAAGTCTGATAAAAATGGGACTTGTACAGTTAACTGATTGGCAAATATGGCTATCATTATCCCCTCATTGATCTGAAACACTATGTGATGTAGAGCTGCTAAGCCTGTGACAAGCCTCTCACAAACCGACAAGTGGTGATGATATTTTCTAGATGCCTCAGCTATAGCATTTCAAATACTTGGCAACTTAGATGCTGGAAATGGAAACAGACCAAAACTCATGCTCCAGGTATGTAAGAGAAGTTGCTAATCAAATAGTTTTAATGCTGTTGCATCCCCTTGCATTACTGGCAAGTCTACTGATAAAATTTAGAAGCTAAGAAAAAAACCCTCCCCACACTTACTACATAGTCTTCTTTATCTACAAAAAATTATATATAATGATTTTTTTCTCACTTTTTTTGTGCATGATTGAAAAGCATGTGAAATATTTCTAATGGTAGGTAATGGGTAAAACCATACAGTTTCCTTTTGACAGGGCTTTGGGAGGCGATTTTGGGAAAGCAGCAGTCTGCACTGAGAAAGAAGGCACAGGCTTCCATCACATCCTGATTTGTTATCTTCTGGATCCCCTTTACCACATCCTGTCTCTTTTACCCCAGACAAGAGTGGGGTTGAGTATTTAATCCATGGTCTTTTACGCTTTAAGGAGGAGACAACAGAAGCATTTGCTTCTCTCTGAACTTTCTCAACAGCGTACCTGATTTGTAAGAGAGGGATCACACTTGGGAGGGGGGGAGAAGAAAGTCTTTCAACTGTTCTAATTGCTCATCCTCTTTATGTCTACATTGGCCTTGCTAACTCCATGGGGCTACAGCTGTTTCCGTAATTCCTAACTCTGGTGCAAGCTCCCACAGCTTCCTGTTTCAGGACTCAGAGAGGCAGGTGTTGTGGGATTTTACTGCTGTGATTTTATATTATTACCAGCCCTGTCTTTGCAAGTAGTTCAAGGTAACAGAGTTAGTCTGGTAACCAAGGGTCGCTTATCCTCATGGGTCGTGCACATGTTCCCTTATGCTCATATGCTACAAGGAAGCTCAGCTGCCTGCTTGGCCCTGTTCCTTAAGGGGTGTTAGGGTTTAAAAAGCAATAGCTAAATCCAACAGTGAGAGAGGAATAACTTTTCAAGCCTTAATGCACAGTAGTTGAGACAACTCCCGCAAAGACTCCCCTGGCTGTACTGTAGAAGATGCCAAGTGCTGCAACTGAGACTTCAGGGCCAGTTCCACTAGGAATGGTGACAGTAGCACCACGGATGCTTAGAAGAGCACCCAAATGATGCGAGTATCCTTAAAAATGCAACAGCGGTTATAGGAGAGCTGGATTCAAAACCCTGTTCTGCTTTCTGGACTGTCAGCCAGTTTCCACAAGTTTTTTTTTTAATTAAAGGAAGTTACAGGCAACCAAGCAGTGAGGAGGGACAGGTTTCTAAAGCACTTCAGGAAGGCAGGAATGCTGTTAACATGCGATTCCTTTCCTTTTTAAGTCCCTCTGTGATAGCCAGGGCATGACCTGCCAGAAGTAACTACATGAATTTGACTTTAATCCCCTTCATTACTGCATACATTGCAAAGGCACATATCGACGGGTTTTGATTATGGTACTGCCTACAACACCCAGACAGGTGACAAGCACGCTGCAGGTTTCACTAAGATTCTGCACGCAGTAAACACATCCAGAGGACAATTAAAAAGGAACAGGTAAGTCAAACCCACAGATTTCTAATTTGCCCACAGACGTAGACCTCTTAAGAGACTTACTGAAAGATTACTTAGAGTAACATTCACCACGGTTACAGCCATTTTCAGGATTTCAGTCTGTGGGGTGAAGTACGCTTTGCCAGTCTTTCTGCTTTGAAGGAGCAGTATGCTTCTAGGACCCTAGACACAGTATTTAAATAAGAATTGTCCACAGAATCTCAGGATCACCTACTGCAAAAGGAAAACTAAAAACTGTATCAGTGCATAGTTAAAACTTCAGTATTTTGGAACACAGCTAAACAAAGTTAATCGGTATTAATAAAAGAAAAAAATTAGGAAGGCACTTCGTTTGGCACTGCTTTTAATGAAAAAAACCAGCTTTTGTTTTTGGATGGTTCTGCATCATCTGTTTACAGCACTGCAATCCTCGCAACCGCCCTGTGGCACTAGAGCCAGAAAATGGAAGTAACCAAACAGATCAAACTAGTTTCTCTACCTTTTTTGCAGAAACCTACTGTGATACACAAATCAAACAGCTACTCTCATACCCAAACGATCAGGTTTATGACAGAGGCGCTTCATGCCATGCACCTCAATGCAGCTTGAACTCCTTTTGACAGCCCTTGACACGATGGGCTGCTGCATGGAAACCTGTTTGTTATGAACATTTTTAAAGACTTCCTTCCCCCCCAGTTCTGGCGCTCTCATACTCCAGAAGGCTGGAGACACAGTACAGCACGCTACGCTGATAACAGAGTGCCAACTTGTTCGTCATACTAGTAGCAGAGCTAAGTTGCTAATCTTTTTACCTCTGATGGACGATGGAATCTTTTTACCTCTGATGGACAATGGGTTCTCTAAATAGTTAAAGCACATCAAATGCAGAACTGGCTCCATCTGCTGTCTCACAAACACAGACTTTTAGTAGCCAGAGGCCACCAAGTCTAATAAATCACTGTGATACATCCCCAAAGTTAGCACTCTGTTCTGACAATCTAAACCCGAGAGACGTGTATAAAAAACCCCAACAAACCAACTACCTACAGTCCCATTTTTTTATATAAACAAAATATTTAAATAAGGGTGAAGTGTCATGACAAAACTCAAGTTAATTGTTAAAGTTAATTGTTACCTGAAGACTCTTTAGACACCATCTCTCCCACTGTCTGCATCACGAGGTGGCTGCCAGAACAACATAGTCCCATTTTTGGGAACTAATCTCACAGACCCTTACAAAGACTTCTCCTTCAATGATGTGCCCCAGCCCCCCTCCTCCTCTTCTCAGGACTGAAGGACAGGTGTATTTCACTGCAACTGCAGTGGGAACTGTGCCCATCAAAAGGTCAGTCACTTGAATCTTCCCAAGGCTCACAGTAGCCGCTCACAGTAGCCACATGGGGACCAGGCAGAGACCACCAGGTCAGGGAATGGCAGACGTGGCGGTCAGACCACTTGAGCCGATACAAAATTCCCCCTTGCTCTTTAGGACAGTTTTGGTTTGCGACTATCTGAATTTCCATCTATCAGAGATTATTTGGAAATGCTTCCCTCCTCTCAATTAATGTACTTTTTTTCCTCCCTTCCCTGTTCATAAAGTTTGTTGGTACAAAGATTTGCTATTTATTTTTTGAGTACACAGTACTATCGACACAAGATCAACTAACAGTGAATAGCTGCCATAGGTGGTATGCTACCCTCATGGTAGATATAGTAAAATTGCTTCTTAATTATATATTTTCAACAGATTCAGGTGTCCTACACTTCTGATCAATTAAAAAAAGCACAGGAAGGCACTTCACAACACAGCTCAAGAGTTCACACTCTTAATCTGCAAGCTAAAATAAGAAGTCTGCAGTCTGGGTTAAGAAGGACACATGCAACAGGCAAGCGTAACTGTAGTTCAAAGGAAACTGAAGGACAAAGACTGCGGTTTTCATTCAAGCTAATGCCACTACAGGCAACAGAAATGTCACTCAAGAGAAGGCTGAATGCTTGAAAGAGTATTTCATTCCACCCAAATAAAAAAGAATTAAAATGTAAATAAGTATTAATATTGGAGGATAAAAGCATGCATTCTCTTGGGCTAACCAGTCCCTTCCTGGAAGACAGCAGTCATTGTCTTCTGTGTCAGTGGTTTGGTAACGCTGACCTACCCCTGACTGAAGTCCACCAAAGGCATTCAGGCATGCAAGAAGGTACAGGATGACAAGCAACCAGGAGGTGATGGGTTCCAGAGCAGCACGGCTGTGCTGCTGACCTCCACCCTCCTGCACTCTAGGAACATGTTGTTCTTTCCTCTGTAACCTGAACTGGGGCCAAACCATCTCGCCTTTCTGAGACCAATGGCACCGAGTGAGCAAAACAGTTCACTGCTTGCTCAGAAGTTTGACTCTTAGTTTCAAATACATTAGTGCCAGGCCTGTTGTACCCCAAGGCTTCACGGTTTGTTGCAGAACTCCTCCTTTGCTACTGAATTTAAATTTTCCCTGCTTTTAACACCTGTGGGATGAAGAAATCTTCGATATGGAATATAGAGGTCTCTCTCCTGAAGGCAGTGAAAACCTCTTGCATGGACACCTCTGGGTGGTTTCTGAATGCCTCCTGATGGTTTAGCTCAATCCCCACAAATGAGTCCACCATTTTCATGCACATTAGCACTACTTCATTTAATGGTGTGAACCATTAGGCAGACTAGCTTGGTCTCACACTTCACACAGTGAACAGCAAGTTGGCATATCTCCTGCTGTCTATGGAGGAGAAAATTCACATCCTAAAGGATTGGGGCTTTACAGAGGACATATTTCCATTGGCCATACGTGGATGAAGTAAGGAATTACACCAAATCAAAATCAGATATAAGAGAAGAGAGTGTCCATAACATTTTCGCTCCTGTTTATAGAGTATTTTGCATAATTAATCACCTTACATGTCACAGGCACATCATTCTAAGCACAGACACATGGATACAGGGCTCTCCTGTGTAACTGATGCAGAAGTACTCGTGATAGCTGTCACTCTGGGGACATTACTGTCTCCCCACTGAAAATTACGTCTCTACTAGTTAGTTGTGTGGGCACAGCAGTGCACCCTAACCCGTGTCAGGCCCCGTCTGCTGGCTGAGCTTACCAAGGTTCAAAAGGTGGGCTGAGTTAACCCATCTGATGTGCCCCAAAGCAGATTAAAGAGCTGTGCCTCGTACCACCCTGCACACAGAGCTGTGGAGGCTGCAAGCGGCTAGCGGCTGTGCTCTGCTGGCACTACCAAATCCAGGGCTGGAGCGTGGCGGACACCTCTGCGCCTGGGAAAACCATCCGGAGAGACCTGCACTCTGCCCTCCCACATTTCAAATGGGCACACGGCGTTTTCCTGCTTTTCTTCAGCAGGCCACTGTGCTGCAGTGCTAAGATGCTGCTGTAATCCACCTCAGAGCGAGTATTACATACTTATCACACCACAGCTCCTTGGATGAACAGGGTTAAAGCCCGCTAGACATAGCACGAGCTGTCACAAGGCAGACCTGACTGTTAGATCAGCCCGGTCCTGCTTCTGATTCCTGATTTTTCCCTCTTATCCAGTTTTTCCACTGGCACTGTTCAGTGTTTCAACTTCACAGGCAGTCAGCTTTCATGATTCTCTCCTGTGGAAGCCTGGGGATCTAAGAGAAATGCTTCTGAGGTTTGTTCAGATGCACAAAAGCTGATCTGGGCTGTTACAGAAGGCAGAGACCATGTTACCCTCGGTAGCTTTTTTCAGGCATTGTCTCAACCAAGTACTTCCCAAAGCAGCAGGACATTATTCTGCAACAGCCTCAGAGAAAGATCTTTATAGCAACATCAACGAAACAATTAAAAATGCTGGTAGCTCAAAGCATTTAGACATAGGGAAAAAGAGATGGAAGGAAGGGATTTTACCAAAAGTAGAATCTGATGTCTATTACCTATTTGCTAATAATCAGAGGAGCCAGGCTGGTCCCAAGTTCAAGTACCACCCAGAGCACGGGGTCCTGGCTGATGCCTGAACCCCAGCAGCAAGGAGAAGGGGAGTATGAGATCACAGGGAGAAGTAAGAAAAGTAAGAACTCACACTGCAGCCTCCCCTTCAGGTGAAATATTTTTGGAGTTTCGTCTCTAACTGTGGACTTGTTTTCATAAAACTTGAAGGAAGTTAACAACCCTGAAACCTCCACTCCTCTGTCAAGTTTAGTTGGACAGCAGGATCAAAAGTTATTGGGGGCAAGGACAGACAGCTAGCAACCCCATAAACCTTACTTCCACAGGGAATCAGACTAAAAGTAGCAATATTGCTCCTTACTTGCTTACACACTATGGAATTTGCCACTCTGTGTGGTCAAATGGCTCAATCTCTGAACGTTTTCAAGGCTCAGGCTCCCATGCCGTTCACTATTAAAGGGTCCCCCTGCACAAAGTCTCACAGCACGTATGCTTCTGAGATGTCGTGTGAACCACATGACCCAAAAAGGACTTCTTATTTTTAAACCGGGTCATGACTCCAATGTCTTTCATATTCCCTGCTGACAAGAACACGGATCTCACAAACAGCAAGGACACCACAGCTTGAGAGCTTTCAGAGGCTGCCATGCCAGCACTGGCGATCATCTTCAGTGACAGAGCGCTCTTCACAAGTTACGTATGTTTAAGCAACGCAGGAACACCGTGTCTCCTCATTTCAGCAGGGAGAAGGTGCTTTTCTAACAAACACTTATCATTTTCTTTTCCAAACCTTTGTTTATAACCCAGCCACTGGGTTCTCACTAGACTGACTTTTACCATGCAAGGAACATAGGTAGGGGACTATTGTTAAATAAATGCTTAGATTAAAAGTACTGCTTTTAAAGAGAGACTTCAGTATCTCCTTTAACTGACTTCAGACTAGAAATGTGCCAACAGGCCACAAGGATTGCATTTACTTCAAACAGGCTGCCTCACAAAGGGAATGACTGCTTGGTTTTCTCCAGGTTACTAAGAACTCACAGCATTTACATCATTTACAACAGCTTTTGCACTTGCAGAGCACCTTGTGTTCCAAAGAACCAAAAATACCCAACAAAAAGCCTCAAAACACACTGCAGATTTATAGGCAGCTGAGGCCTAACTGATTCAATTTTGTCACTGTAAAGAGGCCACTTCTTGGGTGATGCGTGGCAACAGCCTACACTAACCAAGAACGGCAAGCCTGTTTGTTTACACCAATGAAGGGAATTCAAAGCCTGGATTTTAGAACAGAAAGATCACTACTGAACAATGCTTTCCCCGGAGAGATGTCCTCACAACTTGCGGATGCTGTGCAGTTAACACCAAAAATATGCTGAATCCTGCAGTACATGAAAAGCATGCTTATTCTATATTACAGGGGTTTGATGGTAAATCTATCCCTGAGTAGTGTTTACTGGTGAAGGAGAGCTTTAGACAAATTTTAGCCACAGAAATTAAAACAAATTATACCAGAAAAATATGGGGACAGGACTGAGCTTCTGCAAACTATGCAAAGTTTGTCCATCAAAGCAGGTGAGGAGAAAACTGTGCAGTTGATGGGAGTATCTGTGAAACTTTAGGGTCATCTTTGTGCATTTTGCCTAACAAAACTACCAAAGTCCCAGGTCCGTTTGGAAGGAAGGCTGAGGAGTGACAGCCAGGGGTACCTGATCCTGCCTCTGAGGGTCATGTGCACAGGGGGAAGTGCCAAACTTGGGGATTGGGTTTGCACTGACCATTTGCGTGCTTCAGTTCTACGCATAGCCTGGGATTGGTGTCATTCTAATAATAATCTTCTGTACGGCATCTAGCAGCTCTAAATTCATCTTCCTTTACTGAAATGTCAGAGCTCAGTCCAATATGCACTTATGAAGGTCATCACTGGCAAAAAGATGATGTGGGGAAGTGGAAACATATAACCAGTGCTTCCCGTAGACACAGACTCATTCATAGGCAGATATTTCCCTACTTAAGGTAAAAAAAATAGAAAAAGAAAGCCTGCAAGGTAAAAGTGCAGTACTTGAATATTGCTTAGATACTGGATTTAACAAAGAACAAGATAATATGAGATAAGGAATGAAAGCCAAAAATAACAGTCAGAAGGATATAAAGATCAGTAAGTTTTTGTTCAGAAACTGATACAGCATAAAAGTGAGTCAGGAAAGCATTTGATACAGAACACCCTTTTGAACAACCCTCTCCTTCACTAAGCCCCTTCTACAGATGCACAACAAAAGCCATATTTCCATGCTGAAACATGCATACAGTACCTCTTAATTCTCTAACATGCCAATCAGGAGCAAAGTGAAAAAAGGAAGACAAAGGAATAAAATTAGGATATGCAAAACATAGAGGACTCACATAATCAATAAGACTCACTCATATTAATTAACATTTCTTTTAAGAAAAACATTCAAGTATACTTAGCAAGCACAGCATCTTTGTAAAAAAAAAAACCTGAACATGATAAAGATAACTCTAATAGCCAAGGGGGAAGAAGCCATGGTTACCGAGCAAATCTGACATCATAAATCATCACCAAAACAGAGGAAGAATTGTTCACTGACAGTCAACTCCTACTTCCACAGATGTCAGTGACAGAAGCTGCTGACGTCAGAAGTGTAGGATTCAGATATGTAAAATGAGAAAGGACAAAGCAAAATTATTACAACCGAGATTAAAAATAACACCTTATTCTTTCTCCCATAGCAGAATTCATTTTCTAGTCTGTGCAAACAATTCAAGTGCTGTCTAGATGAGGAGATGTATGGAGCTAACTCTTTCAAGACCGCCTAGTGTGTCAGGTAAAGATCTGAACTGGATATTCTGGTCTCAGGCTGTACTCCATCCCAGAAGCAGAGGAGACAGCCTTGTGTCTTAGTTTCTCAGTTTTTGAAGCTCCTGAGACTGCCTTACAACTCCCTCGTTCCTCATCAACAACAGGTGGAAAAGTCTCCATCTACTACTCCATCTGCCAGATCAGTGGGACAGAAGGGAAGGGAAAGAAGTGGATTTGATGCTGACCTCCACAATGTGCTGGGCTCCTCTTCATACACGCCACCAGTGTTTGCAGCTTCAAAACAAAGCCAGCGTTTCCCTACACACGCTGCAGAGCACTCACACCAGGCCCGGGGTAGCTGAGGCTTTGGTACACCCCTCTCTTTTCTTTTTATCAGCTAGAAAGGTGAACCCCTGAATGGAGGCTGATCAGAACATGATGTCTGAGGAAAACTGTGATCAGAAGTATCTGCTTCCCTGTTTTCTACAGAACCCTGAAATGTCTTGAAGTTCTGTTTTCCCCTTCTTTATTCTCCCCGTTTCTAGGTCCCTTTGCACGATACCTTTCCTGGTGCTGTCCTGGACATTTCTCTCTTCCGACCACCACCCTGCAAACTGAACAGGCCAGCAAGTAAGCACAAAGCAGACCTGGTCCCTGCAAGGCTGGGCCATACCCTGGTGCTAACCGTGGAAAACAAACTTCTTGGATGACCTTACATGACTTCCAGTGAGCTCTTAGTATCAGCCTGGGTGTGATTTTCAACAGGTCTCTTTTCCGGACAAGCCTCTGTGACTGACGTCATTTCCAGTACCAAACAAATTATGGGCCTTCACACCGAGGCAGCTACTTCTTGTGAAACACCTTTGCCTTATCCCATGCCTTCAGAATAAATCACTGAACAGGAGGTGTCTAAGCATGGGAAATCACTATTCAGCCGTTACAATGCATCTATGAGGCAAAAAACCACCTCTCTGTTGTTGAGCCTTTTTTTCCATCCGAAGTGGTTTTGGCATATCCATTTGCTATATATATTTAAGAAATAAACCCAGTTCCCTTCTTATTCTAGAAGTGCCAATCAGATGTTTTAAGCATCCCTTTAGTGAAAGAGTACAGCCTAGTGGCAGGAAAATGAAAGATGGGCCTGTTCCACCGCTCTACTCGCCTGTCAAGACAAAGCTGGACGCAGAACTAACACCACCCGTTACAACTGAAGGTTACTTCTGAACTGATTACAAAAACTGAATGTACAAGTGATGTATTGATAGAAAATATGAAAGGAGAAAGAGTACAGTAAATGCCTTCTTTTTCCTTTATTCTTTAAGGCAACAGAATTGCTGCGAGCCTAAGGATATAAAGAAAAAGAAGATTTGTAAGGAGTAAGTGCTTTTCTTAGACCCACTGATAGAGCTGGAAAAAACAATCAAGTTTTCATGCTCAGAATCTCCTTCTCACCTGAGACACTTCATGAGATACCTGATGAAAGACCCTAGCTTAAAGCTACGTAAAAATCTGGTCTAATAAAAGACATTATTTCTCCTGCTGAGCTCCTCTTTTACAAGATTGAGAGAGAGCAACGAAGGCTTCGGTGCCACAAAATCTAAGCCCTGTTTGAAAAAGGGAACCCGGGGAGCAGGAGAGGGGAATTCACAGTTTCACTGCCCTTTTCCTAGCTTGTGACTTATGAGCCAGACTACCACCTGATGAGGGGGACGGGGACCTATATAATGCTGCCACACCAAATGACTGCTTTTTTGGTAAGATCACAAAAGCTTCCGATAACTCTGCAGTCCTATGAACTGGGCTGAAAGAACAAATTCATATGCCACAGCCAGAGAGCCACCAGATGATGACAACTATTCACTGTCACTCTACTGATGAAGTTCTAATAAAAAGTCGACATCATCAAATGACTTGTGTCAGTGAGACGGAAGCTGTGGGGTGGCGGTTGTTTTGGTTTGGTGTTTTGTTTTTTTTTAAAATCATTCTTACTAAACTTTCAGGAGAAAGGATCAGCAAGATAACATAAAATGCTGTAACAACTTGATATAGTAACTCGTGTTGAAGTAACTCGTATTTTCCTAGTCCAGGAAAGCAGCAGCACCAGCAACTAGGAAGTCACATGATAAGCAGAGCGGTCAGAAGTAAGAACGAGGACAGTCCTGACCCTTCAGAATTAATACCTGCCGTGCCAGTTTCCTGTGGTTGCCAGTACACAGATCAGGCATAAATGGCAGACACACAGGCTCTGAAAATGACGTGGATCTCATTCATGCTGCCTACCACCAAGAGGACTGAATGCCTGTATTTGACTGAAGGCTTGCCAATTCTGACCTGTGAGAATCTGATGGAATTGCTATGAAAAAGAAAAAATATGAAGCTAAAACCGCAGAGCCTGAGAGTATACATATATCCCATGATAGTACTTGAACCCCCCTTAAAAGTGTGACAACTCGCTTGTAACAATAATTTTCAGACTTAAAAAAAAACAAAAAAAACCTAAAAAAAGCCCAACCCCAAAACAAAAACCAACCAACCTAAAAGCCTCTGTAGCCTACTGGTAAGATCATCTGGCTAGTCTTGTCCCAAGCTCCTGCAACAAGCTCCTACAACAAAGTAGTAGTACCACGAGTGGTTGGTACCTGCATCTTCCTCTTGACAGTTTCAAAGGGGAAAGAAAGTGTCTGTGCCACACCAGCCGCGACACAGCCGTTTATGAAGTTCTGAAGAGGAGTGAAATGAACTATGGGTTCTCGCCAGATTTTGTCCAGATTGATGTAAACAAAGAAGGAGCCCGCAGAAAATGGGACAGCACCTAGAAAGCAAACCAGACAGAAGGTTTATATCAACACACTGTACACTAAGAAAACAGAGCTGCTTATCACATAAACTAGAAAGATGGGATGAGCTGCTGCCAGTTTACACCTCGCATTGCTCAAACCCAATCAGTATTTTGAAGAACTTCACTTTTTAGTCACTGGTTTACCACCAAATACCCATATTGTAGCACCTAGATGTGCTGACAGGGACATATATTTGCATATTAAAATGTGCATGTTGTCAGAATTATTAACTGCTTTAGTCTCATGACAGGTCAGCTCTTTCTCCAGGTTATCTCTTTTGTGACAAGCTCCTTCTTCAGTCCAACCCACCCCAGGAGCTGTACAGAGCTGCCTCTTCAGCCAAGCTGATGAGGGATACTTCTGTCCTCTGCTGCTCGTTTAATGCTCTCATCAATTTTATAGTGGGATTATATATTATTATTATGCATTTTTCAAAATGTCATATTGTGAAAAAATGAACTGAAAGCGAAATGGCATTTTTAAAACCTATGGAAAGTAAATAAATAATGAAAAAGTCATTTCACGTAAAGAGAGACTATCATTAATCTTCACTTTTCATATCAGTTATACATTAGTTCTCATACTGTTTTCACTGAACAGCTAGGGAAATGCTCTCACACCTAGATAAGAATTAGAAACACTGAGTATATATACATGTATATTTTTTAAGAGTTAAATGGTGGAAATCTTGCATCTGAGCACAACTAGATAATCTATAAAAGAAAGAAAAGACTACTTTGTTGAACACTTAACCATACATAAAATGCTACGCACTTGGTCGTAATTTGAAGCAATAAAGCTGCAGCAGAGATAATCAGTATTGTCGTGCCTTGTAAATCTACAAACCTTCTACAGAACAACATTGCTGTTTGCTTTTGAAATCAAGTGAGCAAACAAACACACTACGTAGCTGCAATAAACAATGTGCAATGAGGTGATTTTTCCCCATTGTTATTTTACCTAATATAGCTGGTGAAACGCCACGATAGAGTGCAAGGAGTCCTTCTTGATGATAAATTTTGTAAAAAGCATGAAGAATTCCCTCGTAAGATGGTTCCAGTCGGTTCTGCACAATGAGCCGTGTTTTAATTACGTCAGTGGGGTAAGTCACGATGGTTGCAACCATGCCAGCCAGACTTCCTGCCATGATGGCTCTCCAGTGGGAAATATGACCCAACTCATCCGTGAAAAGTATAACAAGTCTAGAGTAAACACATGAAAGAGGAACTATTAATGACAGTACCAACAAAACACATGAAGAATTAGGGCAGGTTATTCTCGATGTAATTGTTCTTCTGCCCACAACCCCCTTCAGCAGCAGGAGTTGAAGCTTTAGCATGTATTTCATCCAAGACCTTACTATATATAACACCACACAAGCATCAGAACCTCTCTGAAACAGAACACACAAACTGGCAAACATGAGCAGACTCCAAAAAACATGCCTAAGAGCCCAAAGAGATTTTGGGAAAATCCACGCTGCACAGAAGTTCAGAAATGCAAAAGTTATAGTTAACAATTAAGTCAGGGACTGGAATATACAACTCTGCAAGTGAAATTTGCTTTCATTTTAGTGTTACTGAGCTAAAATACTTCCAGCACCTGAAAGAGCTTTTTGAGAGGCAACGTGCATACCTCTAGCTGCACCACAGTTCCCAGCAGGAGTTGGGGTACCGTGCTGGAAGTCCAGAGCACCAATTCAACAATGAAAATACCTTCAAAGACATGGAGACTAATTGTTCAAAAGATTTACTTGTTTGCTTTGCAAGAGACTTTAAAAGTAATTTTTGACCACCGAATCCTCACTTATATTTCCACCAACCGGATAAAAATTGTCATGACTTAAAACATGTCTGCAAGAAATTCTCTGACCATCAGTCATCAGTTAGAGACATTGGTTAAACCTCCCCCGTCAAAGTTATCAGGTAAGAAGAAATACATAGATAACGTCATCACAGGCTGCCTGAGAACAACTGAACCTTCCTCTGCTGATTATCTTGGGACAGAAAGGTCCACAGAGATAGAAGACTTATGTCCAGGCACTATTATGCTCAGGAGGTTAAGTCTAAATTTGAAATTTTGGAATTGAAGCACAGAGTTTTACAACTCCTACATTTGTGATGCACAGCAGGACTTTTCTATGTACACAGGGCACTCCTACATCAGGCAGAAGTGTCATGGAGGCAGCAAGTAAAAAGACTTGAGCAGAGAATCTTAGCTGGAGGTAAAGAAACTTATTATTCTATTTTGGAATCATTAACTAAACTGCCTAAACAGCAGATTTACATTCAAACTACACGGTGTTACCACATCCAGAACAAAATATTTTGCAAAGATTTACAAGTCACTGCTTGCTCAGTTGATGTTTTTTTCACATGAGTGTGCATTTTCTGCTGCCTGACAGATCCCTGCGTCTACTTGTCTCGTGCCCTGGAGAGAGCCCAGAGCAGAAAGACCAGCCAAGTGGAAGCGAAAGGGCATAAGCTTATTTTCCTATGTGTCTTGTACAGTCCCTAAAGCAATGCAGCCTGATTTTCCTGTGCGTGCAGGAATGCGTGGGGAGGGTGGCAGGGGTGTCTCCAGGCACTACCCAGATAACATTTAAAACTGCCACGGAAAGACGGCATCTGCGCACCGTGAGTGCAGAGGGAGTGCGGAGTCAGCTGAACCCCCCCGTTCCCCAGGCAGTGTCCCCCGTGCCGCCCGTCCCGGGGCTGCAGACTGCGCCCAGGTCCCTCTGCAACTGGCATTACTATTTACTTAAGTTACCGGGTCACATTTCTCTCTTTTTGTGTTTCTTGCCTTTATATACATCATTCTTCCACTAAAAAAATATATTAAAAAAATCCCCAAATAACGTACCAAGAAATATGTGTAGGCAGTTCTTATTTAATTTCCTGGTAGCCCACTTCCCCACTTGTAATTCGAAAAAACACCCTGTGCAAGCTAGAGACCAACTACAGCCTTTCAAAGGGACTACACTGTTTCAAGCTGAACAAACAATGAGGTTATTTTTCTCAAAATCAGCTGGTTTATGCTGGTGCAACACACTGACTCTTCTAGGCATTTTACGTGTAAATCACTGTTTCTGCTGTCCTGCTGCCATTATCCCTCACCCTGTTTAACCCCTGTGCAGAAGGACACAGCAAAGCTGCCCAACTCCAGGGTCGCCCCATCCAGGCAGAGCTGGGAGGATGACAACTCTTGATGGGCCAGATGAATGACAGACCCGGGTCGGCTGCGCAGTGTCCACCCGGGCGAGCAGCGAGTTAGCCGGGTTGGCCACCGTGGCTGGCTTCTCCCCACCCAGCACAGCCCCCGCACCAGAATAACCCCTGGCCCAGCCGGGCAGACCTGTCAAGTGCACGCCATGCACACAGCTGACACAGGAGAGAGAAACCCAACCCTCGCACTGGCAAAACACCGCGGCCGGCCAAGGGCTGGGCCCTCCTGTCAAAGCTGAAGGATACTGGCAGCAAACGGGAATCCCAGGAAGAGCCAGCGCAGGTCAGCAGAGCTCCGTGTTGACCCTGCTGCAGTCCTTCCCGCATCTACCCGAATTTAATGTCTGTGTTGTTTTTGAAAACAAGACCTTAAAACAAACGATGTCACATGTCGACTTCAAAACTGATCAGATTTGCATAACAACCACAGCATAATAATAGGGTGAAGGATTTTGAATCACGATTTTGTTGTTCTTTTCTTTGATACAGACATATAAATACTTGAAAAAATATAAATGAATAAAATAAATTGGCTGCAAAGATCAGATGTCGCAGCCACATTTGTAGGTAGCACTGTGACTTCACGTCTAAAGGAATCCAGCTGAGCAGAATGAACAGAGTATCAACCCTTCATCATCTGAAGAACAGCTATGGCTTTCTAAGCACTTTCTGGCTTATCACCGGGCCCTGAGAGTTCCTACGTGACGAATAAACTAAATAAATGAAGTTATTCGCCAGGGTGCCCGTCTCTGGGGAGAGGGGACACGGGACCCGCCAGCCACCCAGCTGAGGCAGAGGCACTAAGGAACCCCTTTACCGGACTGAGCCCCTCACCCCGTCCCTCCCCCTTGCAGCGGGCACGGAGGTGGGGGGGGGAAAGGGGGGGAGCGCTGCCCTCCCTCGCCGCGGGGCCCCGTCCCGGCGCCGGTGGCTTACCGGCGGGAGGCGGCGAGCTGCAGGGCGCTGTAGGGGAAGAGTCGGAGGCAGGCGGTGAGGTTGCCCTTCCAGAGGGCCCGCAGGCCCTCGGCGCGGCAGAGGCT